>MU740074.1:202306-228022 GCA_026770625.1 Nicotiana glauca
TAAAGGGTTCAAAAAAGAAAAATTAAAAAATTAAAAGAGATTGTAGCTAGAGGGAATTGAACCAATGACCACACAAATATTTTGAACCCCCATGACCACTAAGCAATGTTTTTAGGTTATGTCATAAAAAGAATGTAATATATAGAAGTATAAAATAAATGTTGCCTTATATATACAACTAGTGAATTTTTCCTAGCTTCGCGCAGTTATTAAAAATATTAGTAAAAGTAGAAATAATACTTTTTATAAATTTAATTGTGATTTAGTAGATGAAAATTTTATTTTTCCTGCATATAAAGTTTGACTTTATTATATTGATTAAATCATAAATACAATATTTTTATTGGAATTAGAGGTTGTACAAACAAAAAGTCACGTTTAAATATGTGTGTATGTTTGTTTTCTCCTATTCTCAAAAAAAAAAAGGAAACATGAAATAGAATTAAAGAAACTAAAAATATAAAGAAAATCGAACAACCAATTTATCAGAATTAAAGAAAACTGAAGATTCACAATTTTTTTTTTATCCAGGTGAAGTACAAATAATTACAACTAACTGTACATTGTTTTCTTCAACTCAAGTACTTATTCATAGATAACAAAGAAACTTTTAATATTCCTCGAAAATAAAGAACCTTTAACATTCAAGAAATGTTGAAGGCCCTTGTATCATTAAACTGTGGACATCGATTTGAGAAGACTGATTAAAAAGGAAAGAAATATGGAGAGTACGAACAACAAAAGGAACAACCTCATCTTCATCGAGGTTGCTTTTCCATATAACTTTAGCATATCTGTAAGCACAAGCTTCCGAATATTCCCGGTTGAAATTCTTGGATGCACTTTCTTGAAAATTAATTTTTTATACCATATACATAGTATGCAATTTAGCTTTGCAAACTCTATAATATCCTTCCTATTTGGCCGTTTGTGATGACCTGATAGATCATTTATAGTTTTAACCATTAATTATGTGTTTCGAAATCTCAAATAGCTCCGTTTAGCCTTTCTCAATTTGCATACGCAGTTCATGTCTTCTCGCGGAAGGTTTTTATGTGAAAAATTAATTGAAATGTGAAATCGTGCTTTAAAACTCATTTGAGTTGACTTCGGTCAATATTTTGAGCAAATGGACCCAGATCGTGAAGTTCCTAGCTTGATTTATCACAATTTGTTGAAAAATTAAAGTTTAAAGGTTTAAAGAAATTTCAAGTTTGACCAAAGTTTGACTTTGTTGCTACCGGGTTCGGATTTTGGTTTCGGAGCCTGATATAAGTTCATTACTATATTTATGACTTGTCTGCAAAATTTGGTGCAAAACGAAGTTGATTTGACGTAATTTGGACGTTCGGTTGTTAAAATAAAAGTTCTTAAGTTTCTTTGAAGATTTCATTCGTTTTGGTGTCCGATTCATAGTTGTAGATGTTATTTTAGTATTTTGATCGCACAAACAAATTCGTATGATGTTTTTGAACTTGTGTGCATGTTTATTTTGGAGCCCCGAGGGCTCGGGTGAGTTTCAGATAAGCTTCAAAGTGGTTTGGACTTGAGAAAAATAGCTGGTGAAAATCTTGTTCTGGTACAGCCTCTGATCTTGCATTTGCGAGGTCAATGTTCGCATTTGCAAACATTCATTTCCTCTGTCAGGTTCGAAAAAGTAGTTCGCATTTGTGAAGAGATACTGGGGAGAGTGGTTCCCATTTGCGATTAAAAGGTCGCAATTGCAAAGGTCCAAGTTCGCAATTGTGAAAAGAAAACATCGGATTTTTGATGGCAGCAGAGATGGGGAAACTTCGCATTTGCGAAGGCTTTCTCACATCTTCAGGGTTCGCAATTGCAACATTTGTGCCTAGATAAAAGAAGAGAAAGACGGTATTTTAGCTCATTCTTTCAAATTCTCAACGCTAAACACCCTAGAGGCGATTTTCCCAAGAACTTTTCTTCCTAAATTCATTGGTAAGTGACCTTAATATACTTTCTCTCAATTACCCGTTACATTTCACAATTTTCAACATTAAATCTAGGATTTTCATGGTAGAAATTAGAAATTTATGTAAAATTAAAATTTAGACCTCGAATTGAGGCTGGATTTCGAAACTAATTACTTTATCGGGCTCAAGGGGTGAATGTGTCATCGGATTTTGGTCCAAATTTTGAGTTTTGACCAAGCAGGTCTGGGGTTGACTTTTGTTGACTTTTTCAACAATGATCTAGATTGAATCTCTTTCATTCGTGAGTAGTTTCTAAATCTCATTTTGAATAGTTTGGTCAATAATTTGTTAGATTTGATTGGTTTGGAGGCTTGTTCGAAAGGCAAGGCAGTGGTTGAATTTTGAGTTGATTGTGGAGTGAGGTAAATGATGGGTTTAACCTTAATTTGAGAAAATTAGGAACCCTTGAGTTATGCACTACGTGAAATTCTTGTGTTGTGGAGTATATGCGAGGTGACGAGTGTATATATGCCGCCAAAATACTTGTTTCCATATTTTTTCGCATTTCATTAATTATTTTATTCCATGCTTTAAATGCTTCCCATGTCTTTCTTTGCTACTTGTCACTTATTATTCTTGTGTTAAAAATGTTAGATTCTTCTATGCTTCCATGATTTACTGCTACTTGCCTTAAATGACTTGCTTGTACCCTTTAGTTTTCATTTATTTGAAATGTCTTACTGTTTAGTATTAATCATAGTGAATTCTTAATTTGAAACGGTATTTCCTTTCTGGTTCTGCTTCATATCCATTAATCTTAGTGAATTCTTGTGATTTGAGTTGTTAAATTGATTGCACTTATTGATTTAGTCATATTGTGCGATGGGATCGGGTTGTGCGCTGCAACAGGTGAAATAAGGATGGATTGATATGACGAAATAAGGGTGAATTTATATTGATATGTGGGATCATGTTGTGCACCTCAACAAGTGAAATAAGGGCATATTGATATGGTAAAATAAGGGTGAATTATGATATTGACTCTAATTATATGGTATGATCGGGTTGTGCGTCGCAACACATATTTATTTATTATTACTGATAATTACATGGAGGAACAAGGGAGAATTATGTTATATGATTGGATCGGGTTGCGCGCCACAACACATATTTATTTATTATTACTGATAATTACATGGAGGAATAAGGGAGAATTATGTTGTGCGGTGGGATCGGCTTACGCACCGCAACCGTTTATGTGATTTGCATTCCTTATTATTTATTATTACTCATAATTACATAGAGGAATAAAGGAGAATTGTGTTGTACGATGAGATCGGATTACGCACCGCAATAGTTTATGTGATTTACATTCCTTATTGCATCGTATTATTTTCGGTCCTTTCGTACGAGATTTCAAGGATTGGTAATTTTGGCATTTACTGGTTTCTTTTGAGGATTGAGTTTTTTCACGATTTAATCGTCTTATTTCGTTTCCGTATTTTCCTTTCCGTCATTATTTTATACTACCTACAGATTATTATAAGTGGCCTGCCTTAGTCTCGTCACTACTTCGTCGAGGTTATGTCGTGCTTACAGAGTATACGGGGTCGGTTGTACTCATACTACTGATGTTTGGCTATAATTTCGTATTTTTAGTGCGTTATTTACCTTACATTTGAGGCTTTAATGCTAAACTATATTATATTTGTGCTTAATTGAGTTTATTTTATGTGTAGGTACGTTAAAGATAAAACTTGGAGCAAAATAAAGAAATAATCATTTGTTACGCATGGCAACATAATTTAAATTTGAAGCATTGGAGTCTTGAATTGAAGAATTGATAGGGGAACTCTTCATTCTCAAATACAACTGGAGATCACTACAAAGCTTAAAAAATATTGAGTCCAAGTAGGAGGTGGCAGCAATGGAGAATGTCATTAGAAGAGACACATTGACATTTGAATTATTAAAGGCAAAAAGGTTGGTTGAAGGCGTACAAAGCAATGAGAGGAAAGAACGCAAAAGTTAAGCAAGCATCAAAATTGAAAACGAAACAGAATCAGGCGACGCGAGAGTTCAAGCTCGCGTTAGAGCTCGCGCCGCGAGGCTTACAGCGAGATGGAGCTCGCGATGCGGTCGGTAGCGAGGGTGTTCCGGGTTTTAAAGCCTATTTTGTCTCCTAGCCTGTTATCCTACACCTATAAATAGTCCTTAAACATAATTTTTACGGGACTTTTGATATACTTTAGACCTAGGGAGACCACGGAGCCGTCGTGGAAGCCGGAATTCATCAGATTCCATCTTTCTTCCATCAAACATAGTAATTTTTACTTTTCTTTGGAGTTGCTACCATGTCTATGTGTATCTAAACTTCACGTTTTAGGGTTGTAGTTGACATGAATATTGAAGTTTATTAATTACATCACGTTAATTCAAGTTATTAGCTTTGGTTGTTTCTCTAATTCTGTGCATAATTGCTTAATTGTTTGGCCAGCAGTTGAGTTCTATTTACTATATATGCTATGCTTGGGAAAGCCGTGTTTAGATTAGAATAGAATTGGAGAGAGCTTGTTTCTGAACCCGTGGCTCGGGGAAAGATTTCGCGATTAGGATAGATATATACTGAACAGTATTGCTTAACTGAATACCGTATTATGTTCGTTCATGATAGATTCAAGACCATAGGAATATAGAGTTAATATATTATGATAGACGGATAGTATTGTGGGAACATGCTATTTATATAAATGATCCGATCAACTAGCAATCATAGATAATTTGGACTAACATGTGTAATTAGGAACTAAATAGGATTGATCAATCGACCACAACTCTGGAATCTATATCTCCCTTGGTTACGTATTTAAATTTAGCAATAGTAGTTGTAATAGAAAATTAATACTCGCTACGTTCCAATTTATGTGAACATGTTTGATTGGGCATGGAGTTTAAGAAAAAAATGAAGACTTTTGGAATTTGTGGTCCTAAACAATTCAAAAAGGGGCCCAATTATTTGTGTGGTTATAAAAGCTTCTCATTAAGGGTAGAATTGTAAGTTTAAGCTAAATTGTTACCAATTTAGAAATGGGTTATTCTTTTTGGAACGGACCAAAAAGGAAATAAGTTCACATAAACTGGACCAGATGGAGTAGTTTTTATTATCTTGGGCATTAAATTGATTTTAGTTTGCTTAGTTAACGGTTAATGTAAGTCTCTGTGAGTTTGACATCCAACCTTTGAGTCACTTTATTATTTGACGGCCACGTATACTTGCGTGTGTGTTTGGTCCCAACAACTACACTCTACACTTCTTGTGCAGATTTTTGAGTCGGTTCCAGCGGCGGTCAGTAGATTGATCGGGTTGACTATCAGCATGGAGATTTGAGGTACAGATGCTCGGCGTTTTCAATCCGAAGTCCCCTTATACTTTATTTAGCTGTGTATTCTTTATTCATACAACTTTACTTTCATTCAGACCTTTATCTATATTATTCTAGTGGCTCGTCACTTGTGACACCAAATTCGGGGTTGTGTTAGATATTTCAGTTGTTATGGTTTTTCGTACTTTATCTCAGATTTATTTCAGTTATTCAGCTTCTTTATTATTACTTAATCTAAACTGTTAAAAAAGGATAAACTATTCTAACGTTGGCTTGCCTAGGAAGTGAATTGTTAGGCGCCATCATTGTCCCAAGGGTGGAATTTCCGGATCATGACACCTTTGTGTGCCCTTTATCTCATCCGTAAAGCAAAAAAATACTCATTGAACTTCACTTCAAATTATTTAGGGACTTGTCATGTGCCTTTGAATCAAGACTCAAAATACAACAACAACAACAACAACAACAACAACAACAACAACAACAACAACAACAACAACAATAACATCATAGTATTATCCCACACCATGGGGATTGGGGAGGGTAGTGTGTACGCAGACCTTACCCCTACCTTGTGAGGATAGAGAGGTTATTTTCAATAGACAGCTCAGTAAAGCATAAGCACCACATTAATAAAAAATATATATAAGAAGGGACAGTATCAAAAAGACATATAAAAGCAAAATAAAAATAACAAGATAGTAAGGTGATCAACAATGAAAGAAAACAACGGTTAGTCATAAAATTTACAAATAACAGAAAACGAGACTGCGTGCCAATACTACTGTTATGAACACTCTAGACTACCTACTCTACTATCCTAATCCTCGACCTCCATACCTTCCTATCAAGGGTCATGTCCTCGGTCAGATGAAGTTGCGTCATGTCTTGCCTAATCACCTCTCCCCATATTTTCTTTGGCCTACCTCTACCTCTTCATAGGCCATCCAATGTCAATCATATAATGATGTATATTAAGATCCGAATACTAAATAATTAAGATGGTTTGCTTTTCAACATCTGAATAATAAAATCTATCTTTATTTAAAAGTTAATAAATATATTCGAATAAAAAATATTAGTTAATCTAATATTCTATCACACAAAATTTTTAAAATATAAATGGCAGTTCGTGGGGGGATGGCTAATGGCGGTGCTTATGGATATATATTAGAGGTCATGGTTAGTGGTGGTAGTTGATAATTGTGGGTGGTGATGATGGTTGTAGTGGTGGATGGTGGTGGTAATTTATAATGGTGAGTAATGATGGCTATGGTTGATGATGGTAGTGTTAGTTGGTGGTGGATCGTAGTAGTTATAATAGCGGGTGATGGCTAATAATGATGGTGGTGGTAGTTGAGGTCAATGGGTGGGTAGTTTAGGACGATGGTGCTGGGTGTTGGATAGTGGTAGTTAATAATTGTGGGAGTAGTTGATAGTGGTAGTCGGTAATGGTGGATTGTGGCGACAATAGTAAAGGATGGTGGTGGTGAGTAGTGGTGGTTGTGGTTGAGTATGTTTGTTGATAATCTTCCCGACTCTTCGTATGGTCGAGTTTGCACCTAAATTTTAGGGTTTATAAGTTTGAATAATTAATTGAAATAGACTTTACGGATTACTTATTTGTAAGAATAAATTGAAGAAATTACACAAACTTACAAGACAGATGGTGTGTCTTAGCTAACACTTCAATATTAATAATTTATTGCAACTATATAATTTTTATTAGGTTTCCTCTTAAACTTGTTCAAAATTTTCATTTAGACACCTAAACTAAACACCTGAACTCAAGCCAAATTGTATCTATTAGACATGTCTTGCTGACAAGGCATCATATATGTGCCACACTCATTATCAGCGTGTAACATCCATTGTTTTTCAAAAAAAAAAAAAGTTTCTTCTTCTTCCTCCTCATTCTCTCTCCTCCATCCACCACCTCCTCCACGTGTTGCATATTCTAATTGGTTTACTTTGCCATAGGAGGTGTTTGGCAACACACTCTAAACTGTTTCAAAGGTTGAGCCAGACATGTCTGATAAACACACTTAGGCTTGGGTTTAGATTGTTCAATAGGAGCATGACTTGGTTCGAATATCTAAATAAAAATTCGGGCATTTAACAGGCTGCATATATATTCGGTTTTTTTGTTAAAATGAGTTATTCTTTTAAACTGTATATGGTCAAAATCGAGCTTGCCCTTTTTATATGACTGTTCGAGACTGGAACGCGATAAGCCAAGGTTCAACCTCGTATTATATCGGGAAAGGCCAGTTTTCGAGCCCTGGTTTCCTCTACTTTGGCATTCTCGAGCTCAGCTAGTATATCAAAGCCCTGAGCATGGACTCCCTCGAGGGCTTCCCTTCGATCTTGCTACTTTGTATGATCCACCATGCTTTTGGCCTGCGCCTAGATGGCCTCGACGTTGACCTTGTATTGGGTCACATTAGCTTAGGCCTTAGTGTTATCCGCGACTACCCAGATTTGGCCGCCTCGAGCTCATTGGCTAAGTTTGCTAATTGGAACTGAAGCTCCTCGACTTTCTTGGCTTACACCGAGGCCTTCTCTCTTGTAGCTCAAATCTGGATCTCGGCCGACTCTAGTTGTGTTTAGGTAGCTTCCCTTTCGAGGCTAAGATGTACATATTTTTTTTGAACTCCTCAGCCTCAACTCGAATTGTCTATACTTGTTTCTGAAGCTCCCCGATTTGTTCAGGCCTCTGTCGGACCTGCAGAATCGGATCGTTAGTTGTTATCTCTAATTCATCTTTACTATCGTGAAGAACTCGGAATACATGCTCGGTCATCTCAACATGCACATCCTGAGCCGTCACTAAATCTGCCTGAAGCTTCTCACTGAGAGGCTTGTAGGTGTTATTTTTCTCAGTGAGGTCCCGCACCTCAGCCTCGTGCTCCTCTCGAATTTGAAGATAAGCCTTGCGATGCAACAGTGAAGCCTATAAGCAAGGAAGAAGATGTTAGAACTACCTACAACTCCAAGTTTAAAAGAGATAATGAAATGTCCCTCGAAGTTACACGATTCAGAACATGCTGGGCCTCGTTTAACAGGCAAGTGGCTCACACCGCATTCATCATGGCTTGGTCTTCCTCGTTCACCAAGCATCCGAGGTAGCTATAAATCCCCATGGGGTGAGAGAAGACCCGGGCATCCTCCGGGACAGAAAGCACTATGTTACACTTATGATCACAGTTAACACTTGGGGTCGGGAATCGATCCACCAATTTTGGGCTCGATAAAGACCTAGTAGCACCCGATGACAGTGCTTTCTTTGGCATCGGTAAGTCTCTAAGCCCGGTGACATCTCCCAAAGCGGAAAACTCTACCCCATCCAAGAAGCCGTGGATACCAACTGCCCTCTAAGGACCCTCACAAGACCGACCTTCCAACATATTAGCCACGCAGATCATGGCATCCAAAAATTGAGGGGATTCAGAAATATCAATCACTCCGAGATTGTCCCTCGGGACATCTTCAGCTACTCGGGAAGCCTTGCCCCCGGTTTCTTTCTCAACCATCTTAGCTTGAGATAGAGTGGCCTCAATTCTTTCTGGTTCAGGAACTTCGGCCGAGGCTCCCTCATCAACCTCCTCCAATTCGGAGGACTTTTATACAGTGGCACCGGCCCGCACGCGGGTCACCAGTTTGGAACTATCTTCCCCTTCTTCTTCTTCGGACTCATCCCTTAATCGGCGGATTGAGTCCGAAAGCATAGAACCGGTGTCCCCCTTAGGCTTGTAGGGCTTCCTCGCCGGTCTTTTCTTTTCCGAGCTCGGAGAACTCAGAACCCCTTTTATCTTCTTCTCTTTGGCCTGCTTCGAAGAAGGTGGTTGGGGAAGGACTTCTTCGTCAGATGGGGGCCTTATTGCTATATGTTTCCCAAGGACTGTCACACCTTCTTTTTTCACTACACCCCCGTAAAGGGGTATAATAGAGGAAGTTTTTTTCCAACTTAAATTGATAATCGAAACGGGATTCTTTTATTAAAAATTCAGAGTCGCCACTTGGGATAATTATGGTGTCCCAAGTCACCGATTTAAAATCCCGAATCGAGGAAAAAGATGACTTTGTTTAACAGTCCGCGAACCAGAAATTCGAGTAAGGAATTCTGTTAACCCGGGAGAAGGTGTTAGGCACTACCGAGTTTCGTGGTTCTAGCACGGTCACTTAACTGTTATAAATGGCTTATTATCTTATTTTAGTACATATTTTAGCCTATGGTTCAATTTTAACTTTAATCGCTTTTATTCATTTTTAGGAATATTGCAACGCTGTTAAAACACATCTTGAACAACGTCACATAAATGCACCCGCGGTCTTCGACATATTTTAACATTATTGAGATTTGGATTTGGGTCACATAAATGCGCACCCGAATTTAGGAAGGTAAATTATTAAAATAATGCGCCTAAAATAGCTACGCGTTTTTGACTTTGCGAGGGCTATGGAAATTTGCTAAATGGCACGCCTCGAATTCTAAAGATAAAAATAGTAATTAAGCGAGGGCCACGTATTTTATTTTATCAAATCAAATTCAACTCTCTTTCTACCCAACTTATCAATTTACGATTCATTTGATTCTAAAATCACTCTCTTAATCCCACTCTCTCTTCAAGAAATTGTCAGAATACCAGTTGTTGAAACGATTATGGTAAGCCTCTTTGAATTGAGCACAAGGGGAAGTAAACAAACGAGAAGCATTTTCTTATCTTTCAAGATGCACAATGATACTACAGATTCATGAATCCGAACTGAAATCAAGCAGTCAAGCGGAAACAAATAAAATCAAATGAAAAAATCAATCCAAGAGCCATGACATGATATGAAATTATAGAGGTCATAAAACTACATATACAGAACTTATTACAACTCTTTCATTAACAGAAAGAATACATAGTAAGTATTAACATTAAGAATTGAAAACACACCTTCAAATTGCTGATTAAAGAAGCTGCATGCTAATGAACAGAATTCATCATGGCGTATCGAACAAATCTACACAAACAACTCACTCAAAACAATCAAATAATTATGTAAAAGGGGAACAAAATGAACCTCTGTTTGCTGCCAAGTTAGTCAAAGGGACAAAATTGTAATCCAAAATACGAACTAGAGAATGACCCTGAACGTAACACGGACTCGATGACATTGAACGGGACGGCACAATGCTGGTGACTGAAACTTCTGACTGGTTCGAGCTCGAGCTTTGGGTCTGGAAATGGTGGTCGTTTTCAAGTGGTCTAACTTCTATTTCCGGCGGGTCAGAGATTATCAGCGGTTGTGTGTGTGCGTGTTTTTTCCAATGAGTTCTTGGTCAAGAGCATATAGTTTCAGTTCGAACTCATGAGTTTCTGAAGGCATCGCACTCCAGATTTGTTTGTGTTGAGTCTAATAGTGGAGCTTTTCGAGCAGCTCGTTGTCAATGGTGACACGCCAATGAGAAGGAGTAGAACAGTGTTAATGGGGTGGGTGTGAAGGAGACGATCTACAAAAGGGATCATTTTTTTGCTCTGTTGCGGCTGTCTGTTCTCAGATTTTTTCAATCGCTATTTTTGTTCTCCTCCTTAAGGTCTGCGGCTGAAGCAGCAGACGTGAGAAGGGTGTAGGTCTAGGTATTATTATATTAGAGGAATAAGGGTTTGGGTGTTGGGTCGGGTCGGGTTGACCCGGTTTGGCTGGGTAAGGAGAAAAATTTAGGCTTTTAAAGTGTTTGGCCCAATCGAATTTAAACAACCAGCCTTTTCCAATTTCTCTTTCTTTTTCTTGTTCTTTTTTTCTTTCTTTAATTAATTAAAAACCTAAATTAAATTTCTAAATTAATTCAAATTGTAAAATTAAGCTAATTATCTAACTATAGTGTTTATAAAAATTAATTGACCCTAAATTTAAAGAGAAAACTTAATAACCCAAAATTAAAAGCTAAGAATGTAAAAATGAGCTATTTTTTATAATTTTCATTTTTAATAAAGCATTTAATTAATTATCTAACCCTAAAATGTGAACACAAACTCTAAATGCAATGCATGATATTTTTTGGTATTTTTTTATTTTTAATGGAAATTAAATATGCACAAAATATGCCAAAAATGCAAATAATTAACAAAAATCCTATAAAATTGATAAAAATTATTTTCTGATATTTTATGGGAGTAATTCATATAGGGAAAAATCACGTACTCACAAGGACTACAAAGGAAAAAATACGAGTAAGCTCGAAAAAAATCCCCAAACAATAACCGTTCAGAGAAAGAAAATTACCACGATTAAGGGCCTCCCATCGACCCTTTGATAACTCCATCCAAGCATGCTCGGATTATGGTCTCTGCGACACCAGGACCTCGACCTATTGCTTGAGATCGAGGACTACCTCCACCACCTGGGCCATAGCTGCAACACCAAAAAATATAGATGACGAAAGAACATAAGAGGTAAAACAACAAAATTAAAAAGGCATAGTACTAATCACTATTCATGTTCCATTTCTCAGGAAACGACATGTCTTCAGCAGGGATCAGGTCTGAAGTCCTTATTCGGAAAAATCAGCCCATCCAACCTCGGCCGCGAGCTTCGTCTATGCTCGAGAACGGGGCCTTGACGGCCCGGTGAGCAAGCTTGATCAACCCTCCTCAATAAAGTCGTGGGCTGTAAAGGGGCATAAGGTTATCGAGGGTGAAAGGACATCCCTCGATTTTGCTCACGAAGAATCGGAGGAGAATTACTATTCTCTAGAAGGAATGATGGATTTGGCTGAGGGTCACATCATACCTCTTGCAGAAGGCAACGATGATAAGGTCTAAGGGACCCAACGTGAAAGGTTAAGTGTAAACACTTAGGAAACCCTCCACATAGGTATTGATCGACTCCTCGTGCGAAGGTACCACAATATGTTTATCGACCCAGTGGCACTCCTCTTTAACTTTGTCAAGGAGATCATCGGTTATCATGCATATGTACCTCGACACCGGTTCACATCGGCCAGATATTGAGGAATTCTTTTCAATCCTAAAATCGACGACAGCAGGGCACCCTCCAAAAATGAAATCCTTATGGGGATATTTCGCTGTAGCTCCATCGCCAGCGGGCCGTGAAGAAGAGGCGGCCTTTTTTTGCGTTACAGTTTTAGAAGTTTTTGTCATTGTAAAGTAGAAGAGAAGGGAATTAGGATGATATGTGTTTTGCTAAGATTCAAGAGATTTGGAAGCAAGAGTTGCAACGCAAAGAGATTTTAGAAGAGAAGCAACAATGAGGGAAATTTTGAGCTTAAAGTTTGAGTGGAAGAAGGTGGCGGTACTTATAGCTTGTTGGTGGAGGTTCAGAACCGATGGTGTGACGACCCAAAGGGGTCATCACTTATTTTCTCACTCATTATGTGTCTCTGAGGCCTTGAAAACCTCATTTAGGCTTGCCTCGAATTGTGTGCGCAGTCCGGGCGCGTAGCTGGAAAGCTTAAATAAGAATTCTGTGTAAAAATTGATGAATTTTTATATTAATATGAATAAAGTTGACTTTGGTCAATATTTTGGGTAAACGGACCCAGACCCGTGATTGGACGGTCCTGGAGGGTCTGTAGGAAAATACGGGACTCGGGCGTATGCTCGAAATCAAAATCCGAGGTCCCGAGCCCGAGAAATGAATTTTTAAAAGAAATTGGTTTTCTGAAATTTTTAAAGAAATTTGAAGTGAAAATGGATTATAACGTGTTGGTATCAGGCTTGTATTTTGGTTCCGGCGCGGTACAGGTCTTATATGTTGTTTAAGCGCTTTCTGTGAAATTTGGTTGAAATCGGATGTCATTTGACGTGTTTCGAACCTAAATATCTAAAAATGAAAGTTTATGAAGTTTGATGAAAAAGTGATGATTTTGAGGTTTGATTCCTCGTTTTTGATGTTATTTTGGTGATTTGATCGCACGGTTAAGTTCGTAGGATGTTGTTGAGTTAGTGTGTGTGATTGGTTAGGAGCCCCGAGGGCTCGGGAGTATTTTCGAAGGTGTTCGGGGTAGTGTTGTACTTAGGAAGATTGCAAAAAATCTGCAACAGGTGCACAGTGATTTTCTTCTTCGGGTTCGCACTATACCTCTCGCGTTCGTGAAGCTTCAGCTTCATCCTTCATCGCGTTCGCATCACCACCTCGCGTTCGAATAGAGTATTTTGACTCAGAAGACTTAGCCTTCATTTTACTCATCGCGTTCGCACTTATATCCTCGCGTTCGCGTAGTTCATAGGGCTCCCTTCATCGCGTTCGCGTAGGTGTCCACGCGTTCGCATAGACCAAGTCCTGGACCTCCCCCCCAGCTTTCTTCTTCGCATTCGCATCATTCCAATCGCGAACACGATGACTTGACCCATTTACCCTTCGCGAACATGGCCCCCTTCCTGCGAACGTGAAGGGCATTTTTGCCCAGTGATTTTAAAAGCTAAAAATAGAACAGTGACGGGTTTTATTCAAAAATTCACACGAGCACTTCTTCTCCACAGCCCCTAGGCGACTTGTAAAGCGATTTGTCACCAAATCTTCTTGGGTAAGCATTATCTAACTCGTTTTCTTCATTTTCTATCATCATCCATTGAAATCCTAGGCCTAAAACATGTAATCTAGGGTTGAAATTTGGGGAATCGGGTATAGTTAGGGCTTTTTGATTTTCATTAATTTAGACCTCATTTTTGGGGTCGAATTTGAAAACAAATTGTATATTCGGGCTCGTGGGGATTGGGTGATATGGAATTGGTTCGAACCTTGAGTTTTGACCAAGCGGGCCCGAGGTCGATTTTGGAATTTTTGGAAGAAAGGTTGGGAATCTATATTTAGGCATTGGGTTTGATTTGTTTATCTATTATTGATACTATAAAGCCGTTATTTCATAGATTTGATTAGGTTAGAGCCGAATTCAAGAGGGAAAGCGGTCGTGGTGGATTGATTTATCCGTGGGAGTTGAGGTAAGTGTTTGATCTAACTTTGGCTTGAGGGAATAAGATTAGAGTATTGTTTGCTACTTGCTAATTTTCAAGTACGATGTATAGGCATGGTGACGAGTATCTATACACTGGTGTCTAGCATGACCGTGAGTCCTCATTTGTGGTTATTCTAAGTTTGTTGTGACTCTTCCTTGTATAATTGATGATTTCTATATAATGTGAACAATATGAGAAAGAACTATGATTTGTGAATTCTTTGGAGTGTTGGCTCGAATGATAAAGTAATTATTAAGTAAGAAATGAACGAAAGAGAAAGAAGTGTGATTATTCCCTTGCCGGGCTGTATTCGTATAGTGATTATCTCTCTTGTCGGGATGTGAAAGTTATTATTGTTATTCCCTTGCCGGGATTTAAATGTTTACCTGTGTTTCCCTTGCGGAGATTTCTATTACTATTTGTCTATCCCCTCGCCCCATTGGTTGTGACTGTTGCTTGGGCGAGAAAGAGTGATAAAGCACAAAGGTTGATGTCGTGCACGATTTATGTTGATGATATGTTAATGCATGAAGGAACATTCTGTGCCATGTTTTGATTACTAATGCACGAAGGGTCATTCCGTGCCATGATATGAGTGTTTATGTTAGGGAAAGCACGAAGGATATGTCGTGCAACTATTGTTTTTCTACTCTCGATGACATTGTAGTTGTACCATTTCATTCCTTATTTATTGATTTTGTTTTTTAAACTGTTACAGCCCCTACAACATGCTCCCCTCCCTATTGACTGGTTACTTTCTGTATTCTTTTCTATTGCAAATATATATATTGAACTGCACAGGTTTGTTTGGTAGTCCGGTCTAGCCTCGTCACTACTTCGCCGGGGTTAGGCCAGGCACTTACCAGCACATGGGGTCGGCTATGCTGATGCTACACTCTGTGCATCTTTTTGCACAAATTTCGGAGCCGAAGCAGCTTTTGGATAGTAGTAGGAGTTTTGGGAGCTGACTTCAGTCCAGAGATCCCGAGGTAGCCTTGATGGCGTCCGCATGGCCCGAAGTCTCTTCTACCTTTACTTTAGTTTGTTATCCTTTGTACCGGGACAAACAGAATTATGTTTTTATTCAGACTTTGTATTTAGCATTCTCTAGACGTTCGTGAGTTTGTGACTCCAGTTCATGGGTAGAGGATTCTGTTAAACTTCCGCATTTTCTTTCAGTTAATTATATATTAAGACTTCCGCTTTATCATATTATGTTTTGATTTTATTAAATGATCGATAATTTCTAAAAGAAGTGAATTAATTTGGCTTGCCTAGCTCCTATTAGTAGGCGCCATCACGACTCCCGAGGGTGGGAAATCCGGGTCGTGACAAGTTGGTATCAGAGTATTAGGTTACATATGTCTCACAACTCACGGACAAACTCGATAGAGTTTGAGGGATCGGTACAGAGACGTCTGTATTTATCCCCCAGAGGCTACAGAGTTAGGAAAACTTCACTTTTGTTATTTCTTGTCGTGTGATTCTGTTTCTCAAATACTGATTGTCTTTCTACTTTGTTCTTTCGCAGATGGTGAGAACGCGTGCTTCCTCTTCTACTGCACAGCAGCCCTAGCCCCCAGCAGCAGCTCTTATGAGGGGCAGAGGGCGATACCGAGGCCGAGACAGGGGCAGAGCTCAGCCCCGAGCAGCAGCCCCAGAGGTGGAGCCTCATGTTAGTTATGACGAGGAGGTTCCAGCCCTAGCAGATCCGGTGGGCCTAGCTTAGGTCCCAGAGGGGTTTATAGCCACCCCAGTTCTTCAGGGCGCTTTGGTCAGGTTGGTAGGCTTTATAGAGAGTGTCTCTTGAGCGGGTTTGCTTCCAGTAGCACCAGCCACTTCTTAGGCTGGATGAGGGGTTCAGACTCCTGCTACATGTACTCCGGAGCAGGTAGCTCCCCAGGCTAAGGTTCCAGTGGTTCAGCCAGCTGTGGCAGTTCAACCGGGTATTGTGACTCAGACCGGCGATGGAGCGGCTATGTTCGCAGATGCTTTGTGGAGACTGGATAGGTTCACCAAGCTCTTCACCACCACATTCAGCGGTGCTTCTACAGAGGACCCTAAGGATTTCTTATATAGTTGCCATGAGGTTCTTCAGACTATTGGTATTGTGGAGACCAATGAGGTCGACTTCGCCACCTTTCGTCTATCTGGATCCGCCAAGACTTGGTGGAGGGAATATTGTTTAGCCAGGCCAGCAGGGTCACCATCTCCGACTTGGGACCAGTTTGCAGAGTTATTTTTGGAGAAGTTTCTCCCAATTACATAGTGAGAGGCTCTTCGCAGGCAGTTCGAGCGCCTCCAGCAGAGCTCTATGACAGTCACTCAATATGAGACCCGGTTCATCGATCTAGCACGCCATGCTACTGTTATACTCCCTACCGAGAGATAGAGGGTGCGGAGGTTTATTGATGGATTGATTCAGCCGATTCGTCTCCAAATGGCTATGGGAGCCGGGAGTGAGATTGTTTTTCAGGAGGCGGCCAATGCGGCCTGTAGAGTTGAGATGGCTCTTGCACGAGGAGGTGGTCATGGGTCAGATAAGAGGCCCCGTCATGCAGGTAGGTTCAGTGGTACCTCGTCTGGAGGTAGAGATTCTTATGGTAGAGGCCATCCTCCGAGGCCCTTTCAGTCAGCTCTTCAGGTTTCTCATGGTACTTCAGATGGTCGTGGTTCTCAGCCGCATTATTCTGACCAGCAGCTTCACAGTTACGCATCAGCATCCATCACCACTTTAGAGTTTTCGGGGTGGACATTCAAGTCGACAGGGTCAGCAGTCTCAGCAGCCGAGGGCTTGTTACGGTTGTGGTGACCCGAGTCACATTGTCAGATTTTTCCCTCGAGCTTCGGGTAATTCCCAGCAGCAGAGTCCTCGCCCCATAATTCAGGCACCAGGTGATCCACAAGCTGCCCAGCCAGCTAGAGGCGGGGGTAGAGGTCATAGAGGTGGAGGTAGAGATCATAGAGGTGGAGCTCGAACCGCCAGAGGTAGAGGCCAGCTAGCAGCCGACCGTACCAGAGATATAGTTCAGGAAGGTGGGGCCTAGCCTCGGTGTTATGCTCTTCCAGCCGGGCCAGAGGCTGAATCTTCAGATGCAGTTATTACAGGTACTATTCTGGTCTGTGATAGGGATGATTCAGTGCTATTTGACCCTGGGTCTACGTATTCGTATGTGTCATCCTATTTTGCACCATACTTGGTCATGTCTAGTGATGCTTTGTGTATTCCTGTTTATGTATCTACAACGGTGGGTGATTCTATAGTGGTCGACCGAGTGCATCGTTCCTGTGTGGTAGTGTTTGAGGGTCTTGAGACCCGTGTTGATTTATTGCTCTTAGACATGGTGGATTTCGACGTTATATTAGGGATGGATTGGTTGTCCCCGTATCATGCTATCTTGGATTGTCACGCTAAGATCGTGACCTTGGCTTTGCCAGATTTGCCCTGTTTGGAGTGTAGAGGGACCCCATGGCATACCACCCACAGATTTATTTCATATGTGAAGGCTCGACGCATGGTCGAGAAGGGGTGTTTAGCTTATCTGGCGTATTTTTATGATTCCAGCGCAGAGGGCCCTTCTATTGATTATGTTCCTATTATTTAGGAGTTCCCCGAGGTTTTCCCTTCAGACCTGCCGGGTATGCCACCCGGCAGGGATATTGATTTCTGTATTGATCTGGCCCCGAGCACTCAGTCCATTTCTATTCCGCTGTATCGCATGGCCCCTCCAGAGTTGAAAGAGTTAAAGGATCAATTGCAGGATTTGCTGGAGAAGTGTTTTATTAGACCCAACATTTCTCCTTGGGGTGCGCCAATGTTATTTGTGAAGAAAAAGGATGGTTCGATGAGGATGTGCATTGATTACCGGTAATTGAACAAAGTGACGATAAAGAACAAGTATCCACTGCCGAGGATTGACAATTTGTTCGACCAGCTTCAGGGTGCGAAGGTGTTTTTCAAAGATAGACTTGAGATCTGGCTACCACCAGTTGAGGATTGGGGTATCCGATGTCCCTAAGATAGCATTCCGCACTCGATATGGGCACTATGAGTTTTTGGTCATGTTATTTGGGTTGACCAATGGCCCAGCTGCATTTATGGAGTTGATGAACCGAGTGTTCAGGCCTTATTTGGACTTGTTCGTGATAGTTTTCATTGATGATATTCTGATATACTCTCGCAGCCAGGAGGAGCACGAGCAGCACCTCAGAGTGGTTCTTCAGACTCTGAAAGATAGTTAGTTATATGCTAACTTCTCAAAGTGTGAGTTCTGGTTGAGTTCGGTTGTATTTCTGGGTCACGTTGTATCAACAGAGGGTATTTAGGTGGACCCGAAGAAGATTGAGGCAGTCAAGAACTAGCCTCGACCAGCATCACCTACAGAGATTCGGAGTTTCTTGGGGTTAGCAGGCTACTATCGTCGGTTCATGGAGGGGTTTTCATCTATTGCAGCCCCGATGACCAGATTGACCCGGAAGGGTGCCCAGTTTAGATGGTCAAACGAGTGTGAGGCGAGCTTTCAGAAGCTCAGGACAGCTCTGACTACAACACCGGTATTGGTTTTGCCCACAAGTTCAGGGCCTTATACAGTCTATTGTGATGCTTCCCGTATTGGGCTTGGTGCAGTATTGATGCAGGATGGCAGAGTCATTGTCTATGCTTCGAGGCGGTTGAAGATCCACGAGAAGAATTATCCGGTTTATGATCTAGAGTTGGCAGCCATTATTCATGCTTTGAAGATTTGGAGGCATTACCTATATGGTGTGACGTGTGAGGTGTACACTGATCATAAGAGTCTTCAATACTTGTTCAAGCAGAAGGAGTTGAATTTGAGGTATAGGAGATGGTTATAGTTATTGAAAGATTATTATGTTACTATTTTGTATCACCCGGGGAAAGCCAATGTGGTGGCCGATGCATTGAGTAGGAAGTCCGCCAGCATGGGTAGTCTTGCTTATATTCCGGTCAGCCAGAGACCGCTTGCTTTGGATATTCAGGCCTTGGCCAATCGATTTGTGAGGTTGGATATTTCTGATCCTAGCAGAGTGTTAACTTTCACGGTCGCTCGTTCTTCATAATTGGAGCGTATCAGTGATAGGTAGTTTTATGATCCCCATTTGTGTGTCCTGAGAGACACAGTGCAGCGTGGAGGTTCCACGAAGGTGACCTTAGATAGCGATGGTGTTTTGAGATTGCAGGGATGATTTTGTGTGCCCAATGTCGATGGGATTCGAGAGTTGATCTTAGCGAAGGCCCATAGTTCTCGGTATTCTATTCACCCGGGCACCGCGAAGATGTATCAGGATATGAGGCAGCACTATTGGTGGCGCAGGATGAAGAAAGATATTGTTGCATATGTGGCTCGATGTTTGAACTGTCAGCAGGTTAAGTATGAGCATCAGAGGCCTGGTGGTTTGTTTCAGAGGATTGAGCTTCCCGAGTGGAAGTGGGAGAGGATTACCATGGATTTCGTTACCGAACTTCCGTTGACTTAGAAGAAGTTCGATGCGATATGGGTTATTGTTAATAGGCTGACCAAGTCAACACATTTCATTTCTGTGGCAGTCTCCTATTCATTCGAGAGGTTAGCTGAGATTTATATCTGGGAGATTGTTCGCCTTCATGGTGTGCTGGTATCTATTATTTCGGACCGGGGTACACAATTTACCTCGCATTTCTGGGGTGCAGTTCAGTGAGAGTTGGGCATACGGGTTGAGTTGAGCACAACTTTTCATCCTCAGACGGACGGTCAGCCCGAGCGGACTATTCAGATTTTGGAGGACATGCTCCGGGCTTGTGTTATCGACTTTGGAGGTTCGTGGGATCAGTTCTTGCCTTTAGCAAAGTTCGCCTACAACAACAGCTACCATTCCAGCATTCAGATGGCCCCATCTGAGGCGTTGTCTGGTAGGCACTGTCGGTCTCCAGTTGGATGGTTTGAGCCGGGAGAGGCTCGGTTATTGGGTACAGATTTAGTTCAAGAGGCCTTGGATAAGGTCAAGATCATTCAGGATAGGCTTCGTTCAGCTTAGTTGTGGCAAAAGAGTTATGCAGATCGTAAGGCTCGAGATGTAGCTTTCATGGTTAGTGAGCGGGTATTGCTCCGAGTGTCGCCTATGAAGGGCGTGATGAGATTTGGGAAGAAGGGCAAGCTTAGCCCCCGGTTCATTGGTCCGTTTGAGATTCTCGATCGTGTGGGAGAGGTGACTTATAGACTTGTCTTGCCGCCTAGCTTGTCAGTCGTACATCCTGTGTTTCATGTGTCCATGCTTCGAAGGCATCACGGTGATCCAGCCCACTTACTAGATTTCACCACTATCCAATTGGATAAGGATCTGTCTTATAAGGAGGAGCCGGTAGCTATTCTAGATCGGCAGGTTCGACAGTTGAGGTCGAAGAGTTTTCCTTCAGTACGAGTTCAGTGGAGAGGTCAGCCTCCTGAGACATCGACCTGGGAGTTCGAGTCCGATATGCGGAGCCGTTACCCTCATCTATTTCCCGACTCAGGTACTTCTTTCTTTTGTCCGTTCGAGGATGAACGGTTGTTTTAGAGGTGGAGAATGTGACGACCCAAAGGGGTCATCACCTGTTTTCTCACTCATTCTGTGTCTCCGAGGCCTTGAAAATCTCATTTAGGCTTGCCTCGATTTGCGTGCATAGTCCGGGCGCATAGCCAAAAAGCTTAAAATGAATTCTCTGTAAAAATTGATGAATTTTGATATTAATATGAATAAAGTTGACTTTGGTCAATATTTTAGGTAAACAGACCCGGACCCGTGATTAGACGGTCCCGGAGGGTCCGTAGGAAGATACGAGACTCAGGCGTATGCCCGGAATCAAAATCTGAGGTCCCGAGCTCGAGAAATAAATTTTTAAAAGAAATTATTTTTCTGACATTTTTAAAGAAATTTGAAGTGAAAATGGATTATAACATGTTGGTATCGGGCTCGTATATTGGTTCCGGTGCCCGGTACATGTCTTATATGTGGTTTAAGAGCTTCCTGTGAAATTTGGTTGAAATCGGATGTCATTTGACGTGTTTTGGACCTAAATATCTAAAAATGAAAGTTTATGAAGTTTGATGAAAAAGTGATGATTTTAAGGTTTGATTCCTCATTTTTATGTTATTTTGGTGATTTGATCGCATGGTTAAGTTCGTAGGATGTTGTTGACTTAGTGTGTGTGATTGGTTAGGAGCCCCGAGGGCTCGGGAGTGTTTTCGCAGGTGTTCGGGGTAGTTTTGGACTTAGGAAGATTGCAGAAAATCTACAACAGGTGCACAGTGATTTTCTTCTTCACGTTCGCACTATGCCTCTCGCGTTCGCGAAGCTTCAGCTTCAGCTTCATCCTTCATCGCGTTCGCATCACCACCTCGCGTTTGCGTAGTGTATTTTGACTCAGAAGACTTAGCCTTCATTTTACTCACCGCGTTCGCACTTATATCCTCGCGTTCGCGTAGTTCATAGGGCTCCCTTCATCGCATTCGCGTAGGTGTCCACGTGTTCGCATAGACCAAGTCCTGGACCCTCCCCCATCTTTCTTCTTCGCGTTCGCATCATTCCAATCGCGAACGTGATGCCTTGACCCATTTACCCTTCGCGAACGCGCCCCCCTTCCCGCGAACGCGAAGGGCATTTTTGCCCAGTGATTTTAAAAACTAAAAACAGAACATTGACGGGTTTTATTCAAAAATCCACACGAGCTCTTCTTCTCCACGGCCCCTACTTGTAGAGCGATTCTTTACCAAATCTTCTTGGGTAAGTATTATCTAACTCGTTTTCTTCATTTTCTATCATCATCCATTGAAATCCTAGCCCTAAAACATGTAATCTAGAGTTGAAATTGGGGGAATTGGGTAGAGTTAGGGCTTTTCGATTTTCTTTGATTTAGACCTCGTTTTGGGGTCGAATTTGAAAACAAATTATATATTCGGGCTCGTGGGGGAATGAGTGATATGGAATTGGTTCGAACCTCGAGTTTTGACCAAGCGGGCCCGGAGTCGATTTTGGAATTTTTGGAAGAAAGGTTGGGAATCTATATTTAGGTATTGGGTTTGATTTGTTTAGCTATTATTGATACTATAAAGTCGTTATTTCATAGATTTGATTGGTTTGGAGCCGAATTCGAGAGGGAAAGCGGTCATGGTGGATTGATTTAGCCGTGGGAGTTGAGGTAAGTGTTTGATCTAACTTTGGCTTGAGGGAATAGGATTAGAGTATTGTTTGCTAATTGCTAATTGTCGAGTACGGTGTATAGGCATGGTGACGAGTATCTATACACTTGTTTCTAGCATGACCGTGAGTCCTCATTTGTGCTTATTCTATGTTTGTTGTGACTCTTCCTTGTGTAATTGATGATTTCTATATAATGTGAAGAGTATGAGAAAGAACTATGATTTGTGAATTCTTTGGAGCGTTGGCTAGAATGATAAAGTAATTATTTAGTAAGAAATGAACGAAAGAGAAAGAAGTGTGATTATTCCCTTGTCGGGCTGTATTCGTATAGTGATTATTTCTCTTGCCGGGATGCGAAGTTATTGTTGTTATTCCCTTGCCGGGATTTAACTGTTTACCAGTGTTTCCCTTGCCGGGATTTCTATTACTGTTTGTCTATCCCCTCGCCCCACTGGTTGTGATTGTTGCTTGGGTGAGGAAGAGTGATAAAGCACGAAGGTTGATGCCGTGCACGATTTGTGTTGAGGATATGTTACTACACAAAGGAACATTCTGTGCCATGTGTTTGATTATTAATGCACGAAGGAACATTTCGTGCCATGTTTTGATTACTAATGCACGAAGGGTCATTCCGTCCCATGATATGAGTGTTTATGTGAGGGAAAGCACGAAGGATGGTGTCGTGCAACTGTTGTTTTTCTACTCTCGTTGACATTGTAGTTGTACCGTTTCATTCCTTATTTATTGATTTTGTATTTTAAACTGTTATAGCCCCTACAGCATGCTCCCCTCCCTCTTGACTGGTTACTTTCTGTATTCTTTTCTATTGCAAATATATGTATTGAACTGCACAGGTTTGTTTGGTAGTATGGTCTAGCCTCGTCACTGCTTCGCCGGGATTAGGCCAGGCACTTACCAGCACATGGGGTCGGCTGTACTGATGCTATACTCTATGCATCTTTTTGCACAAATTTCGGAGCCAGGGCAGCTTTTGGACAACAGTAGGAGTTTTGGGAGCTGACTTCAGTCCAAAGATCCCGAGGTAGCCTTGCTGGCGTCCGCATGGCCCGGAGTCTCTTCTATCTTTACTTTAGTTTGTTATCCTTTGTACCGGGACAAACAGAATTATGTTTTTATTCATACATTGTATTTAGCATTCTCTAAACATTCTTGAGTTTGTGTCTCCAGTTCTTGGGTAGAGAATTCTGTTAAACTTTCGCATTTTCTTTTAGTGTATTATATATTGAGACTTCCGTTTTATCATATTATGTTTTGATTTTATTAAATGATCGATAATTGCTAAAAGAAGTGAATTAATTTGGCTTGCCTAGCTCCTATTAGTAGGCGCCTTCACGACTCTCGAGGGTGGGAAATCCAGGTCGTGACAGATGGTGACCGACCAGCAACTGACAGGTTTTTAGTGCCTCGGTAATCGAACCGGCAGGATGTTTCAGTATCCATTTGTCACTGACGTCATAGTCGAGCTCGTCGCTTATGTCATGGCATATCGAGACGGGATTGGAAAAGTTCATATCGTTTTTTGTCAATTTCTCTCCGAGAACGAGGGGACTATCTATATACAGTCAAAATCAGTCTTGCCCTTTCGATATGACTGATCGAGACTGGAACGCAATAAGCCAAGGTTCAACCTTGTATTATATCGAACCATGAAGCAAAGTTAGATTACCGAGCTCGTGACCTAGAGACCGATCAAGATCGAGATCGGCCAAGATCGAGACCAAGCTAAAAAAAGATCGAGCGAGATCCAGGGAAGTTTACCAATCCAAATAACGGAAAGCCAAAATATCCGTAATCGAGCAAGGATCACGGCGAAAATCTCGACACGTATCAAGAAGAGACCGATTAATTAGTCTATCAGAAGATTTCTTACTGTATCTAGAATTGTATCAAGGGTAGGACTCCCCTACTATATAAAGGGGGTCTGATCATTTGTAAAAGGGATATTCAGGCAATACTAAGCAATATACTGTCATTTTCTAGCTTTCATTATCTTGTTATTCTGTCCTTAAACAAGTTGAAACATATTTGGTTCAAGGGTGACTGAACTCGAAGGCCAAGGCTGTTCAATTCGTGTGATTTGTATTTATTCTTTTATCGTCTATTTTAATACTGAATTTATTCTCCTCAATTTGTACCAAGTTATATCACGATACTTAAAACCACGTATAAATTCAATTGTTATCCCATTTTAAGATAAACATAAACGAATTCATTAAATTCATCGAAGAGTACTAATTACTTCTCTTGTTTATAATAAATAGTACTCCTTTCACCTCATTTTATGTAATAATGTTTAACTTAAGATGGAGTTTAAAAAAAAAAAAAAGACGTCAAACCTTGTAATTTAAATAGGCCATAAATATTTGTGTGGCTATACTAAATCACAAACTATTCTGAATATAAAAAGATATTTTTTTAGATAGCCCAAAAAGGGGAGTATGTTACCTGAAATAGGACAGAGGAGTAATTAGTTAATATCCTATTTCGCCATTTCATGCATGTAGGTCCTGGATATTAACATTCATTATTAAACAACATTGACAAGAAATACTCCCATAGTAAATCTACCCTTCTATAAAAAGAAATTAGATGTCCAAGATAGATGAAAATAAATTACAATTTTTAAGTATTACGTAGATTTTTTTAAAAGAAGTAATGAAATTTTAAGTTAAACTTTGATGACATTACAAAATTAAACGTTTCCACGTAGAAAGATTTATTTTGTAGTTTGTTTAATTATTTTGCCTTTTTCATAGAGATCAGTAACAAAGGATATGTCTAGATAAACAGAGTGTAAGATCACTTTTTTCTATTCGAACTATAGGTGAACACATCAATTCCTAGAAATAAAAATAAATAAATAAAAACTAATCAATTCTTGAGGTACGCGTTTTTACTGTGAACTGTGATAGCAGTCAATCAGCCCATTGTTCATCTGTCTAAAATCTCTACAAGTAAAGAACAAAACACAATCGAAACCATCGAAACCAAAGAATCTATATTGACATTATAAATTAGTTGACACACAAACACAGTCATGTCGATATATTTGCATAGAGTTCCATGTATGTCAATATATTACAAAATATAAGATAAGAGAACTGTAGACCTGAAGAAAATATAATTTACATCAAGTGAAGACATGGGTGGTATCTTCACAGTCAAAGCACAGCCCTATAAAAACTAAAAACTGACCTCAGTTCTACCAAGCAGCTGGTTTGCTGCCCTTTCTTTTTTTTT
>MU740074.1:230175-245508 GCA_026770625.1 Nicotiana glauca
AGTTAGAGCTTCAGCCTTCTCTCCAAATTTGAAATTGCAAGCTGGCAAATTGGGAAGGAAAAAGGAAATATTTTTCCGAAATCCCATCTAATCCAACAAACAGTAAACACACTCGATCATCAGTAACTATCTTTTAGCAAGGTAACAAAGCGAATGTAATATTTTTGTATCGAGATGGCGTCTCGGACAACTTAGCTCAAAGCAAAGCCATTTATACTATCTCAGGACGAGGAGCTTCTGCCTGCCTGGTTGGAACAGACACATGAGTTGTTGCCTGATGGGGTGCTGCTGAAGGCTCGGATGCAGGAGCAGGTCTTGGTGCTATTGTGACATGCAAGCCTCTTTGTTGCCCTGCCTGCAGTAAAAAAGCAACTTCAGCTGCTGCTAATGCTGCTGCCTCCTGCTTCACATGAAAAAATATGAAACATTAGAAATAACAGAGTATTCGTAGGAAGAAGAAAATTAGTAACCCTTAAGGCACCCATTGCTCCGGATAATTGTTACCCTTTCCAAGTGTAATTTCTATGTACCTTGGTATCTTATTGCACAAAAATGGTGGTATATCCTCCATTGATTAAGAGCTTTGGTAGATAAGTTTCTTGCGCCAAAAACTCTTAAGTAGATCCTCTAAGTTTCACTCAATTGTCATTTAATTTTGGCAGAAGGCGATGGAGACTAGTAAACACACAGCAAAGGGGGTACTTAGGCGCAGGCATGGACATGAAGACACAAAATCATGAAAATTAAGGACAATATGACATCGTCAGAACAGCAGTCTTACTTTGTAGGGGGTTGACAAAAGCTCAAAGCAAAAATCTAGGACCCAATGGTTGATTGCTTCCTCAGCTCCCCTCCACCTCCTTCCAAGCTCGTTCATCGCCCCCATAGCTGCCGCAGTTCCAGCGGCGGTGGTTTAGGGGGAGATGATGAGTTTCTCAAGCGGGATGAGCATGTCCCTCGTGGAGTAATCGGGAGACTAGCCGTTTCAGAGCTATCGGAGTGAGCTTGAGAGGGAGTTCAATTCAGCTTAAGCATAATAATTGAGAGAATCTTTGGGAGATGGTAGCTGCTAAGATGGAGGAGATCGGATATAGGAGAAGTGCTGACAAATTTGGCTCAATTATTTTTTTTGAGATGAAAAAAATAAAAATAATAATTGACCAAATTTGTCAGCACTTCTCCTAATTGACCAAATTTGGTCAATTATTACAAGGGTAAGGAAACATCTGATCCAGATAATGGCAGATAATTTTGACTTTTTTTATGCGCTGCATGCACTTTTTACAGCAAGTACAAATAACGTACATTAGCTACAGCTCGACCCCAAGGCTGGTTCACATTCTAACAGGCAAGGAAGAGGTGTGGAGAGCAAGTAGGGATCAATCTTTCGAGGAAGTCACAGAAGATGAAGAAGTTTATGCTTATGAGAGCGAAGCAATGTTGCTTCCAAAGAGAAAATTGAAAAGGAAAGTGGCCAAGAACAAACAATGCAGAGAAACCTCTGAGACTGCCCAGCTTAGGAAGTATTAACACAGCCAGAACTGTTGAAAATATTCAAAATATGCTTTAAATTTTTTTTCCAGCAGCAGCTAAGGATAGAGATACAATGGTGCTAGAAGTGTGCTCGTACTCATGAAAGAGAACAATTTGAGCAGGAATAACGGTCATCAATGGAGAAGCTTGAAGGGGATAGGAAGATGATTAAGCAAAGGAGAATGAGAGAGTAGAGACGAACAGAAAAGAGGGATGCCATAATCATTGGTGAAAATCATCCGATGAATTATTGTTTTAGTTTTTTTGGGGTTATCAGTACGTAGCTCAGACTTCAATGTCTCATCCGATGATTCACTGTATTTCATTTTACATATTAGACAGACCCAATGAGGTATTGCATTAGGTGGTTTATAGGAGAGGAATTAGGTATAGAGTACAAACTTTAAAGAATTAAGAGTAGATGATCATTCTTCTATTGTGATTTACATCACTAACAATAAGAATAGCTTCAAATCTGACATTTGCTAGGGACAAAGATGTAAGGACAAATTACATAGAGCTCCTCTGAAATAGCGAAATGTAAAACTAAAAATAAAGAACAAACAGATACTCTTTTCTTCTTCGTATCGAATTCTTCAGACAGCAAAAAATGGAAATCACTACAGCTGGCTTAAGCATGGCGCATTTGTAAGTGGGAACTGCGGGCAGACTTCGTCTCCCACTGTAGCAATGTTTTTAACTTACAAATACATGAGCAGAGACCATAGAAATTATCCGAGCATTTATTGTACATAAAACGTAAACACACACTTCATCATTTTGCACAAGTCTTTTACATTATGCATAAATATATATCATTAAAATGTGCACGAAGGAAGATGTGCATGTTAATAGCCTTCTGAGGATTTATGAAAATCCAAAAAAGACTCTAACCTGTCTTTGCCTACGACGCTGCAATATACTGATACCCCAAGCCATGATGAAGCAAGGAAGAAGAAAACCAGCAGCCCGGAGAAAAAAAAACTGTGTCAAAGGATCAACAATATCATTAATCCCGCACACTTTTTACTACTATAGATGTGTCACAGTCACCACACAGAAGAGGTATAGTTTCATTTTGTGATCCACTTACAGAAAAAAAGGTGGTAACGTCATCATCATCATCACCTTCGTCATTTTCAAAAGCATGCCTCAATAATAGGAGGGACATTAACTGCAGGACAGAAGATATCATTCAATAAGGTTGCCATGATCCTGACATAAGCTTCAAAATAGAGTAAAACCGGTTGGAACACAAGGGCCAAACAAAAAGAAAAGACCGAACATGATTTCACTACCACGTCGACAATTTTTTGACATCTAAAGAGATTCTTCCCTATTTTCTCTAATTTTGATATCCCTGAACGAGTAAGAATACATTCCCTACAATGAAGGCATTTTTACACATTTAGGCAGAAAGTGAATGTCATTTCTGTACCAAATGGACAGCCAGAGGGGAAAGGGTAATAAGTGGAAACAAGACAAGGGAACGGAAGGAGAAAAGAGAACAAAAAGTATGAATTAGAGCATGGGACATTCGCTCCTCCGCCTTTCGACTGCACATTGCCATTTTATAGAAAAATGAGCGTGAAAGTACAGATAGCAATTGGTGAATATGATTTTTTACAAATCTTTTGTATAGGTAGGTAAGGATAAGGTCACATTAAGGTTTTTTTTCTTTTGAATACTTTAGTGAAATGAAAATTATCAGTTTTCTTTAAAATAGCGGACAGAATATAAGAATGCAGTTTCTATGAAATCCGACCACCGTATTCCTCCAACTACACTTGGAACTCTTGTTAGGTACCATTAGGTCACTATTAAGCAGGAAATTTCAACACCACCACCGCCACCACCACCACCAACAACAATATACCCAGTGTAATCCCACAAGTGGGGTCTAGGGAGGGTGGGGTGTACACCTTACCCCTACCTTGTGTGAGGTAAAGAGGTTGTTTCCGATAGAACCACGGCTAAAGAAAAGCATTTTCAAAACAGGTTTGAAAAATACAAGAGTAAGAAAACTATAATGAAAATACTGATGAAAAAAATAGTAAAGATAATCAAAGAAAAAGAAACAACAGTAGTAATAAGAAAAAATCAAGAAATCAAGAAGGTGTTTTCCTCCCCACAGGACAAATTCTAAATCTGCTTATCTTGATGTCAGTCAGAAGAATAGTTTCTAATGCATACTCCACGTTACCACTACAACACATTTAGCCAGTAACAACAGCAGAAGTTTTAATTACGCCAGACAGTTGCAGAAGCTCACAAATAAAGCAGCAGAACGACAAAATGCAGCTCCGCTAGCACTTGCATCAGCATATTCATCATGGTCAGCCTCTTGAAGATGGCGTTCTGTGACAGCCATCGAAAGAAGACGAGGGTCATTTATATCAAGCTGAGTGCCAGCCACTGTCCAACCACCACTGAAAGAAAAAATTCATAATTGATGAAATCCATCAGTGACACAGAACAAAGAAGATTTTCAGCTGATCAGATCAAAAAGACATGCTAACAAGCTTGGATTGCACTTTGACCACAAGAGGACTGCAAGCAGAGAAGCATTAATAACGAACAACACCACAAAAGGAGAAGGAAGGAGAAACATAGCCACTATGGTCCACTGATCATTGGAAGAAGAAAGGGCAAAAGGTGACATTAACAATAAAAACTGGCACCAAAAAAGAACAACTCCTGATTAACGAAGACCAACAAACAAACTGGTTGTATATTTTGTGGAGAACTGAAGATAAAAAAGGTTTAACATGTCATAAAACCCTTCAAATGAGGGAAAGGGTTTTGATGTCTAGTTCAGCTTGTTGTTTCTAGGTTTCTCAAGAAGCTATTTCCTTGGAGCTGTTTTTTTTCCTCCTTTTTTCTTTTGAAATATCTGAATATGCCGGAATCTCACTGTCAATTTTAATACAGACATATAACTTATATGAGCACCAATGCAATAACAAAAATGAAGGGAAATTCTTTTACATAGATATCAGTGTATATTGAAATGCAAATACCAAAAATCACCCACAGAGCAACACACTTTAAGGATTAAAAGGAATGATTTTGCAACAACGAATTGAATTCTGATATTAAAAAAAAATTATGATATGACAAAACCTGATATCAATGACAGTTTCTTCCGAGGGAGGAGGCGGCGGTGGAGCAGTATATCCAGGTCTGTAAGGCTGCAGATTGGAGAGAATTCTCTAAATAAACATGTCACTTTGCACAAATAACTAAGAGCCTGTTTGGAAAGCTACCCTGGAAATGGATTTGGGTGTAATTACATAGTTTGGCATGTTTATTTGGCCAAGTAATTACTTGGTTAGCATGGAATTGAGTGTAATTGGAAGGGTGTAATTACTCTCTCCAATTCTCAAGGGGGAAGTGAAAATTGGTGGTAATTACACTGTATAATTACAAGGTTGCTTTTTAGTTTCTTTCCTTTTTGTTTTTATTTTAATTTATTTTCTTTATAACTTTTTATTTCTATTATTTTAATTTTTAAATTTTATTTTTTTGAAATTTTAAAAAATTTATTTTTCTTTGTATATTATTTATCTTTTATTTATCTATCTTTACTTCTTGTGATTCCATGTAATTGTTTAGGCAAAATACATAAACGGCCCCTTCAAGTTGTCCACAACGGTCATTTGAACCCCTTCACTTTTCAATTGACCAACTAGACACTTTTACTTGCCAGAAGTGTATCTTTTTAACACCTTCATTCAACAGATCACATGCGTGAAACACAATTGCCGGTCACGTGGCAAATGAACCACTAAGAAATTAACATGTGTAACTTTAGAATTAAAAATTACAATCATTAATTAAAAGAAAGGAATTCATTAAGTAAATAATAAAAATAAAAAACAAACCCCAAAAGCACCGCCCTTCCCAAACCAAACCATCGTCTCTCCAAACCACCGCCCTTCCCCATTCCTTCTCCACCAATTTCTTTGACACACCTCCCCTCATTATTTTAACCACTTTTTTCCAGAACTTAAATACTAAAACTGTTCCACAAGTGAAGAACAGAGAATAATCAAGTGAAGAACCCTCCAAGGGTCATTGATGGATCTAGACGGAAAAACTTATCTCCAGCGACCTTCCTCTGTTTGTCTCATTTTGTCACGTCCGAGAGAACTCTTGGACTTATCAATTTATTTAATTGTTTGTGGGGAGTTGAAGTGAAGATGTCACCGATTGGACTCTGTCGTTGCCATTTTCGCCGGGCAAATTTGAAAGAATCGACTCCATTGAAATCTTCAGTCTTTCTCTCTTTATCATCTTCTTGATGCTGAATTTGGTTTATGTCACTGCTTCTATATTTTTTTTGTGTAAATTTCTCCTTAAATTATTTTCTAGTCGATTCTAGTAATTGATTCTTGTTTGGTTGATGATTGGCTTTAATCTGATCAAATTCTACTGAGATTTCATTTATGAATTATGAGTTTAACAATTTTTTGATTGATGATTGGCTTTAATCTGATGAAATTTTTTGTTTGCTTATGTGGGTTTGACAGTCACGGTGGTGGCAAGGCGGCGATAATGGCCATGATTCTATAATGGTTGGAAGAAGATGTTAGAGTTTTGGGGCCCACTTCAAATTAATTTAAAAAAAAAAAAAAGAAAAAAACATAATTTGGTATGCAACGCGCGTTTCGGACTGTGTGTCACACGCGAAATGGGCTGACTAGGCCGGGTATTTACTTGATATATTTAATAGCTACTTGAAGTGTTAAAATGGTAAAAGGGTCTGTTGAAGTGTTCAAATGACCGTTGTGGACAACTTGAAGGGGCCATTTATGTATTTCGCCAATTGTTTATATTTATTTATTTTTTATTTATTTTACTATTCTATTTTTTGAAATTACACCTAATATTAGAAATAACGATTCATTAACAAACTTGGCATATAATGAGTGATGCAATTAAAGTGGAATTTCGTTGTTGATGTGGTTATAAACTTATCATGTTTTCTAATCTTAAGTTGCAGTGGAACTTACAATTATTATGTTGGAATTTGACATATGTTAAACATTTTTTTTTTTTTTTGAATTTTGAAAATGTGTTATATTCATGGTTCCAATTAGGGTGACAAAATGGTTAAAAAAAAATAGTTAACCACCCATATTATCCACTAAAAAATGGGTTGAATAATGAACTTTTTAAAAACAGGTCAAATAACCATATTATCCATTTAGAAAATGGATAACCAATGGATCTAACTTTTACATTTGTAAAACCTTAAAATGGAGGTTCCTCAAGTTAGAGAGACTAAGAATTCTCCCAAAAATAATCATATGTAAGAAATCATGGATAATATGGTTACTCATATTACCGGCCGGGTAACGCGTTTTTATCCGTATTAAATATGGGTCGGGTCGGTTAATTTATCCGTTTTTTCATTACCCGTTTTCGACCAAACCATGTCCGACCCGACCCGCCCATTTGCCACTCCTAGTTCCAATTTACTTGTTTTAGTAGTATTGACTCACATTACATGTTCATTTTTTAGTTAGAATTGATAGATTAGTTTTGTCAAACATTTGAATAATATTATGATATTATATTTATAAATATTAATTTATTTTATCAAACATGAATTCCATGGTGTTCTTACAAAATGTATATTTTTAATTTTGTAAGTATCTAAACTAAATATTATTAATCTAAAAAATATATATAAATTATTTTTATAATATTAGTTATAAATATATGATTACTAATTAATGTGTATTCACGAAAAAATATACATCTTAAATACCAAATATATATCATTTATACTTATAAAAGTTTATAGGCATATATTTATTATATTAGCTTTTAAGTTTTGATAATTACTTAATTTAAAATTTGATCTAACTGTGTAATTACATTTGTGCAACCAAACAGTAAACTTGTAATTACAATGTAATTACACTATGACAAACAAACAGGTCGTCGTAATTATGCAATTGTGTAATTACTAGGCTATGTAATTACTACCCTAGTAATTACACCAACTCCAATTACAAGGTGGCTTTCCAAACAGACTCTAAGTGTGACAGTACAAGAAACAAGCCATAAATCCTCTTTTCCCAAAATTCAAAGTGCAAGCAACTGATAAATAGATACGTATATTACCTGGCAACAGATCTCGCAAGTTATATCTCCCTTCTCATTGCACCATCTCTGAACGCATTTCCTATGAGCATACTGGATTTGTGAAATTCGCAGATGGTAAACAAGAGAAAGAAAAGGAACAGTTAGCCGATCCGTGAAACCCCACAAGCATACAAAATGGGGGGAGAAAACATGCTCATCTATGATTAAAACATTTTAAAATATAAGGCTAATTCAAGAGAAGTAAATCAATCAATCAATGAACATGCCTCATCCCAGATCATTTGAGGTCAACTATAAGAGAATTCTCCATACTAAAAGAATTTTAGATTAATGAAGTTTTAGCATCCAAATCATTTTGCAATTTCACAAAGGCAAAACATTCTTCAGTTTTAGCAGGTAACTTGAGTAAATAAAGTCTTCTATCTTATGCGCTTACAAACACACAACTATATCTAAACAGAAACGTGAATTTCAGATGGGACTTCAAAACAGTTGACAAGCAGGTACACAAACATTGCATCCTGCACATACGCAATGGTGCTGAATCTGTTTCTGGTGTAGAAATGTCTGTATATATGTTCTTCGCTTTACGGGACCTGTGCAGAAGATACTTGCTAAAACAAATATTCCTTCCGTTCCAATTTATGTGACGTTGTTCAAGTGGGCACCGGGTTTAAGAAAGAAAGAAAGACTTGAAATTTGTGGTCTAGAATAAAGCACAGATATTTGTGTGGCTATAAATCATATCATTAAGGGCGGAATGGGCATTTTAAAGTTAAATTTTTATTGAATACATAAAGGTGATATTTTTTTTTGGGACTGACTAAAAAGGAAGGAGTGTCCATAAAATGGGCAGGAGGGAGTAATCACTTTATTTCAGAATTACTGACAGGTCTGAGACAAGAGGTACACAAAGTATCAAATGCAACAACCGAATCCAACTAATATTTGCTTGATGCCACTGAATCAAACGAAAGAACAAGAATGACTTCCAAAAAAGGAATTTAAAAATACAAAGAAAAGCAACTAGCTTAAGGATACAATGCTCTTCAACGACCAAGTAAAAGAACCAGGTTCACAACCACCAAATAGGAGCTTAGTGCCCATAGCAAGAATATTAAAGTAGGAGGTGAATATTTACGCCTAGTACCAAAAAAGGAGAAGGTAGAAAAAAAATGTAACCAGGTTACCCTTATCAACAAGTAATTACAGCTAGAGATACTGATGCGAGACTTAGCTGGTGAAAGGCATAAACAATAAGCTTCTGTTAATGTCAACACCTGACAATTTCAAGTTCTTCGGAAGAATTACTGAGATATTTGAAATTTTCAACTTAGACAAAAATAAGATCAACATCATTGACATTTACATGCGTAAGCAACACTGTGATCAATACTCAGTAGCTCGTGAAACAATAAGAGCACAAATTTATAACTTCACAAAGATACCTTCAAGCTGCCACTACAACTACAAGGAATCTCCAAATTTTTTGGGCTATCTTCTTCCTGGCAAATTCGACATTCCACAGTCTGAATTAGTGGCTCTTCTTCGCCTCCAGCTTCTGGTTCTTCTTCGCCCTCACCCAAGGTTGATGGGCCAACTCTGCGAGGATAAGAACTGCCCCCTGAGGATCCAGCGCCCCCGGCACCTTGCGGCGAGTGCAGGGATTCAGGTGTGACGATACGATCAGCATACAGAACTGACTGTTCTCCCATTAGCAATTCACTGATGTATCCTAAGATCACCAAACACCAAAAGCCATCTCACACACAACAAAAGGGAAAAAAAAAGAATGAAACATGGATAAACACACCAATCGCAAAATCTTACTCCAAACATCAAATTCAAGGCTAGTAGCCCTATAAAATTAGCTGATTCTTTTGGGAGAAGGAGAATATAGGATTGTATGTCTTTTTTATCTTTATGCAGCATTGTATAGGTGCTACTGCCCGTTTGTCTGGCAACAGTTATGACATTTGCCGTTTACATTGAAGACCCCCATGACCCTTTTTTTTCTTAACAAAAACTCCAATATCACAATTGCTGGCAAAAAAAAAAGAAAAAGAAGGAATATTCTAGTTTGATTTCTCGAACATAAATCCCACAGCTAAAAAACAACAAAAGAACAAATGATAAGAAAGAGCTCCCGGTTTTACTACTAGGGTAACTAACTACTAATCTACCCTCTTTAATATTCAGTTTTTGGATATGAAACAAACCAATTAATGTACTAGAGTTTCATCTCTTTTTTTTTTTTTTGATCAAATGAAAAATTATATTTAACCATGGGTAAATATGTACAACTAGCTCTTCTTGGACTCTTGAGCTAGATCCTCAAACAGACCCCATATAAAACTCTTAACAAGATGGACTACTTCATAGACTACTCCTACGCAACTGGATAACTATTGTGTCTATCTAGCCATCTAGACCATTTATAATTGTTTTGTCCTACAATGTGCAAACTGCAAGACTATTTCCCTGACCATCAATCTTGTGCTTTCTTATTGAATCTGTGGTTGTTCCTTTCAACCCAGATAGGATACACAGTGGCTGCAAAGAGGTATCCTAAGATAGCTTTTCTTGGCCTATTGTTGCTCACCTGAGTTGATAACCATGTGATCTCTTCATCCCATGTTCATAGTTGTCTATGAAAACCCAACCACTGTAGTAGGGCCTTCCATATGTACTGTGAGTAGGGGCAATCAAAAAACAGGTGTGTATGAGTTTCTTCCAACGGTGCTGCACGCAGAACACTCTCTTCATCCACTAGTATCCCCCATCTGCTCAATTTGTCTACTGTTGAAAGCCTATGCTGAACAGCTAGCCATAGAATGAGCTGATGTTTTGGAACTAAGCAAGGTAGCAGTGTCAGGCTTTTCCAAGGTACCTTTTGGTATTGGGGTAGCAATGCTCTGTAAGCTTTATTAATGTTGAATTCTCCATATTTGGTGAGATACTGCAGCACAGTAGTGATATCAGCACTCATTGAAGAAGTCATGGCTGGTATGGTGAAGTTTTGCACCCATTCTCTTGCATCAAATACTTCCCTCACTAGCCAGCTGGCCTGTTTAGGAATGGCCAAAGTTGTCAAGTCCCTACCCTTTATGTAATAGTTGTGAACCCATAACACCCATAGTTTCATCTCATTTTGATGAACTTACATGCTATAGCATTAGTATTATACTCTTCAACACAAAATCAAATACTGGTTGTAACATCTTACCACAAAGACATGCGGTAGAAAGTCCAAACTCATCGGCTATGAACACAATTCACGTACCATTTAAGGGAAAATAACACAAGAATTAGAAGAGCCTCTACCATAAATAAAACTAGTTCAAACACTGAAACCAAAATATACAATTTGCTGGAAAAGACAACCTATTTTAGTTGAATACAGTAAACCTCAACCCCCCCCCCCCGACAACCCCCTACCTAGGAGCCCAACAATAATTCTTGATGACTCTAGCTCTCAACCAAATGTTTGGAGGTGAAGTAAAGTACATTATAATAAACACATGAAAGACTTCATTATTTCCACCACCTCCATTTTTCTCTATATTTTAACCATCAAAAAGACTTCTTGACAACAGAAAGCCCATAAAATTTCAAAGAATAACTTCTACAACTAGAACCAAGCTTGAAAGTTTCCAACTTTGAAGTCATAATTCAGAAATCCTAGAAAATTGATAACCCAAAAAGGAAAATCTTGAACTCATACAAGAATAACAATCTTGATTGATTTTGGGTTAAAAATAACAGTAAAAACAGAATCTTGAGGTACCTGAATATTGTATTGATTTTGCTTCAGAAGCCTGGCAGAGTAGCAATTAAAATTCGTACACTGTTAAAAAGACTGAGGAGAAGTTACAACAACTTTTGCCTCGATATAAATTAGATTACAAATGACAAATATTTTAATAGTCGTAATATTTAATTATGAATAAGATTATTCCTTAGATGATGTGGAGGTGAGGTCTATAGATAACTCCCATCGATTCACCGACCCTAGGAACTTTCTACAGTGTTGAACAACTCAGATGTATTACTCCTACTCTCCTTAAAAATGATGATGCTACTTTTTGAAGAGTTAAAATGTTTTTTCACTTCTAATAATTATAGAAAATTTAAAGTATTTTGTGAGTGACACAACAGAATTTTTATTCAAGAAGGGTCTAAATGTACTTTTCCAAGTTTTTCGAAATTATTATTTCTAGAAAAGCTTTTCGACTACTCTCAGTCTACCCTTGCACGCTGACTAATACTCCCTCCGGTCCAAAATAAGTGATTTTTTGGCATTTTTCTTGTGGTCCGATATAAGTGATTTTTTCAGATCTCAAGAATGAATTAATTATTTTTTTCCTTCATTGTCCTTGGAGTAAATAGTGTTGGAAGATGTGGTAGGAGTGTTTATGTGAGATAATAAAGGTTAATATGGTCAATTCTATTGCTAATTAATGCTAAAAGTTGGATTTCTTAATATGTGTGAAAACATCCAAAAAATTACTTATTTTGGACCGGAGGGAGTAAATACTATATTAGTGTAAAAAAAAAATTACTCCTCAGATTCCATTAGTAGTATTTTACTGGGTCGTTGTTGTTGTTGTTTATATATTTAAAAATAATTTAACTTTAAACTTTTTATTTTACTCACTTTATCCTTAATAAGAAATTTTTATAGTCACATAAATATCATGACCCTACTAAACGTTTGCCCCTTAAGTTTTTAGCATCACATATTTCAAAAGTCGTTTTTTTCTTAAACTTTATGATAAGTCAAACTACCGCATCTAAATTGAAACGTAGGGAGTTTTTACTTTCTTAAACCTACCTATAGTGTTCTAAAGAACATATAAGTTGGGATGTGGGAAGAGTTCTATTGATTATGTGGAGTCTTATTTAATTAAAAAAGAAAAAGAAAAAAAAACTAACTTTAGAGTAACCGAATGAAATTAATTTAAAGAAACAACTTTGTATAATATATTGTCTTAGGCTTGCGAGTTAAAGATTTTGCAATAGTTTTTCAAAGATTGTCTTTTTACGAAATAGTAAATATTTGGAAAGTTTTCCGATTCTTTTATAAAGTCTTCTATGGAAGATTTTTTTTAAAAACAAAGCACATAAATAGGAAGAAAATATACCATATTTGTTTTGCACAAATATTTTAATCACTCTAAAAAAAATATAAAGAAAAGAAAAAAAAACCTTTATATATACACTACAACAGCCAAATACATAAATAAATACTCAAACTGTCAGTTGGACACTTAAACTTACCTAAAGATCATTTAAACACTTTTTTTTTTGTTGCAAAAGTGCGTCTCCTAAATCCTCTGTTTGGCAGGCTCGTGCCTGAAACACCAACACGCTGACATGTTAAAAATCAAATAAAAATTTGACATATGCAAAAAAAAATAAGAATTAAGAAAAATTAAATCACACTAGGCATGACATGATGCAACTTCATCTTACTGAGAACATGATCCTTGGTAGGATGGTGTGGATATTGAGAATTAGGGTACAAAATTAGTAGACAGGCGGGAGTCTCCTTTGCATGCCGATAACACATTAGTATTAGTCTCGTATTTTCGTACATTCTTATCGTAGATTTCTTTTGCTATATGTCGGTTCTTTCGCTTTGATTATTTTATCAGCTTGTCACTTTATCACTTTATTTTTTTGCTGTTACTACTTGTTATGTCTGCTTCTTTTTCACTTGTACTTTGAGTCGCGGGTCTATCAAAAATAATCTCTCTACCTTCACAAGATAGAGGTAAGGTATGCGTATACTCTACCACTTTGTGAGATTACCTTAAGTTTGTTGTTCCAACTTCCAACTCCCAATATTTTCTTTTTTTTTCCACCAAAAACAAGTTTTCCTTTTTTTCTTAAAAAAAGACCAAAATGGACCCCAAACCCAACTTTTTCTTTTGCTGAACCTCCATCGACCAATACCTCCCTCTATGCTATTTTCATTTCCCCGTCCTCCCCCCCCCCCCCCCCCCCCCCCCCCCCCCCCCCCCCCCCCTTCTCTCAATTACTGTGGATCAAACAGCAGTAGATGGACTTTGGTATTGAAGTTGGTTGCATTCCTATTTTCTGTGATAACACTAGTTCCATTAGTATGACTAAGAACCTAGTTCATCATAAGATAACTAAGCACATAGATGTTAGGCACCATATTTTGAGGGACAACTATGAGAAACGACTGATTACTACAGAATTTTGTGCTATTGATAAACAGATTGCTGACATATTTACAAAAACAATGGGTAGAGAAAGATTTGAAAGGAATAGGTTAGAAATAGGGATGATTAAGATCACCTAACGAAACCAGTTCAGAATGCACAATTAAAAAAACGAGAATTTTGTTTTGGTTAGGAAATCTGGAATGTATGTCACTATCTAGATTAATCTTTTCTCAGTCTCATACTGTAAATAGTATACTCATGTGCCATGTATTGATATGACTCACTGATCTCTAACAAAATTTCTTCTATTTTAGCAAATTGAGGCGTGATCAAGAGGATTCTCAGTGAAGAACCTAGTTCATTAGTACTGGTTCATCTGAATAACAAGGTATGTTTTCTACACTCTGTACAATTAGAAATATTAATATTTAATTCATGAGCAGAGTCCTACCTATGTTCAAAAACTTCAATAACCTATCCTTTTGAGTTAAAACCAGTTCCGTTTCAATTAGACTCCTCACCGTATTAAAATGCCTAGATTATAGGGAAGATTAACCGCATTTTCAACCTGAAATTTCAGAGTGATTGGACTTCTAATTGACTACAAAAATTTGCCGTTGGACATTAATTAACCTTCTCCCTTTAAAATCCATCATCATCATCACTGCCACCCACATAATTCTCAAAACCGTCAAAAAACATTTATGTTCTCTACTCTTCTCTCGTCTAACACTCTAAATTTTCTCCCTGAAATAACAAAGATGACCAACCCCCTAGATAACCCTAGCACACCTCCACCACCTACTCCTTCCGATTCCTACACTACTCCTCAACCCAGCACAACCCCCCAACTTAGGAAAAGGCGAGTGAAGATGCTTGCTCGCAAAATTGTGGCTACAGGTGCGCTTTCAAAGAAACTAAATGCAAAATTAAAGGCTAGTCAATCCCAAGATTCTGAAAATTCTGATGATTCTTTCAAATTTGTGAGTGAGGGGGAAGGAACTGGGTCTTCTAATTTTGAGCAGGCAACATCTTTGCAAAATCCCCCTTCTGAGGTACGTTCTGTTCTAGTTGAGAATTTGGAGAATCATTTTGTTTTGGTTGGGTCTATTGTGAATGTGGAAACTCTTGAGTTAAGAAGGAGAGGAGGTAAAAATAAAAGAGAAAAAGAAAAAGAGAGTGAGGGTGTGAGCGGTAATATGAGGGGAAAGGGAAAAAAGTGGTTGATTCTTCACCCACCTTCAAAACGGTTAAACTGGCCATCTGTGAAGCTGAGACAGAAAAGGTGGTAGAGAGTAGCAAGAAAACAGGGGGAAGTGGTTCATGGAAAGCTGTTGAAGGGCTTGTCAATCTCAGTTCACATGCAGATAAACCTAGTTCATCTATTGAGGAGACCCTAGCAGACCTTCTGAAGAAGGTGGGTGCAAGCTATAACCCCAAGAAAAGGAGAACTCCAACACCAAAAGTTCTGAGCACTGCAAAAATTACC
>MU740074.1:246014-270592 GCA_026770625.1 Nicotiana glauca
ATTTTATGCCGCCGGTGACCAAAACAACAAGAAAGAGAATGAAATAACCAAAAAAAATGAGAATAATAAGAAATAAGAAAAAAGGATAAGAAAAAGAAGAAAGAATAAAAAAAGTACTAAAAATGCATGGTGGGGCGCGTGTAGCTCACCACTTGCCAAGAGTTTGATTGTCAGCGTTAACGGTGCAAACAATTATATTTAAAATAAGTTTAGGGGGGGTAATAGGATTCCCGCAAAAAAAAATATGTAGTTGGGATTTCGGGTATAGGTCAGGGGGGTAATTGTGCATTTTTCCTTGTTGTTTTATGACTTGCGGAGTTGATTGATTTGGTTTCGGGAAGGTTTGAGAGTGATTTGGAATACTTAGTGTCATTTATGAAAGATTAATTTATAAGAGTTGATCGAGGTTTGACTTTTATGAAATCGACCTCAGAACGGTGTTTGGATGGTTCCAATAGGTTTGTATGGTAATTTTGGACTTAGGCGTATATCCAGATTGGAATTTGGAGGTTCCTAGATTGATTTGGTTTTATTTGGCGAAAGTTAAAAATTTGAAGGTTTGGAAGGTTCATAGGTTTAATGGGGAGTTGACTTTGATGATATCGGGTTTTGATTATTGTTCGGGGAGTTGAAAAATATTTGTTATGTCATTTCGGATTTGTGTGCAAAATTGGGATTATTCCGAGTTGGTTAGACGTGGTTCGGCAAGAGTTTTGAAAGTTTGAAAGTGGATTAGTTCATTAAGCTTAAATTGAGGTGCAATTTATGGTTTTGATGTTATTTGGGTGATTTGTGACCTCGAGTAGGTCCGCGTTATTTTTTGGGACAAGTTGGAATGATTGGACGGCGTCCCAAGAGGCTCGGGTGAGTTTCGAACCATTTGAGGTTGAATTGGCAGTTCTAATCTGGTGTTTTTGCACCGGCGAGTTTTTGAGTGCAGGTGCGAGTCCATAAATGCGCTCAGGTAAGTGCATGAGTGGATTTGGGCTTGATATAGGGCGTCCGCAGGTGCAAAACTTGGGGCGCAGAAGCAATCTCTCACCTGCGAGGTTCTTTTGCAGGTGCGGTCTCGTAGAAGCAAGGTCTTGCATCGCATAAGCGGTTGGTCGGGGGGTGTTAGTGAGGTTGCAGATGAAAGTATAATTCCGCAGAAGCGGAGTCACAGAAGTGACTTATTGGTCCGCAAAAGCAGAATCGCTAAGCAGGTCATATATTTTTTAGGCTTTGAGCATTTAATCATATTTTGAGATTGCGAAGCTTGGATTTGAGCCATTTTAGGTGATTTTTACCACTAGGATTGGGGTAAGTGTTCTTGACTTGGATTTGATTTTTATTTCATAATTTCATCTTTGATTTTGGCTTTTGGTTGATAAAATCTAAAGGAGAAAATTGGGTTTTTTGTAGAAATTTTAGCAAGCGCATAATTGATATTTGAACACCGATTTGGAGTCAGTTTTGGATGGAACTTGTATATTTGGTCATATTGGAATGAAGTTAGGGATTTATGAGATTTGTCGGCTCTGGGAAGCAATCATGGGTTGACTTTTTGGTTAACTTAATGCATTTGATTAAAGATTCGACCTTATCATTTGGATTCGATTTTTATGGATTTGTTTGACGTTATTATGTTGTATTTAGCTAGATTCGACTCATTCAAAGGTTAATTTGAGAGGAAAAGGCTATTTTGGGAGATTAGAGGCTACTGAGTGGAGGTAAGTCTTTTGGCTAACTTTGTTAAGAAAGAAACCCCTAGGATTTGACTTGTTTGTTATGTGTATAAAGGTATTAGGGGTAGTGTATAAATGTGATGGCGATCGTATATGCATTTACCAAATTTGTATCATGATCGAGATAGAATTGAAGTATTGAATGCCTTACTTTGATGTGCTCATTTGATTCATGATTTATGTGGCTACAATGCTCTCTTATTCATGTTAGGAATCATGCCTAGGCTCATGATTTATTGTGAAGGCATGGGAACTTATTCTTGCTATGCTAAATTGCTTAAATTCCCTATAGTCACATAGAAATTACACGAGCACATATCCGTATGATATTTATTAAGTCCTTGTGCAACTTTCATCTATAATTCTTGATCATATTCATACATTTTGAATATTGAACACGTGATTTGAACTGACAATTTGGCACGAATGGTAATCGTGCAGATGAGATACAATTATGGCACATTGACATGACGATAGGATATTGATTTATGAGGGATGCTATTATGACCGCTTTGCACTTAGATTTGGATTCGTCCCCTCCGTAGTCATGTGATAACCCATGTTACTTTATGTCACGACCTCGAATTTCCACCTTAGGATGTCGTGAAAGCACCTAGTCGCTAAGACTAGGTAAGCCTAACATTCAAAAGAATATGACAGAAATAAAGACTGAAAACATGGTATAAAATTGATAAATCTCATAATAATATCAATAATGAGTCACAGCTACAATACTCCTAAAACCCAGTGAAACTGAGTCATAAACTCTACAGAAAAGTACTACGACTCAAATATACATTGTTGTCTAAATAGAGGATAAACGATAATAAGAGAATGGCGGAAGGTGACTCCGAGGTCTGCAAGCATCAGGTAGGTATACTTTGAAGTCTCTGGAGATAGCTGAATGATCACTAGCGCCCGACACAAGCAGATGTACCTGGATCTGCACAAAAATATGCAGAAGCATAGCATGAGTACATGTGATAACCCAAAAGGTCATCACTTGCTTTTAAATTAAATTCTGTATTTTTGAGGCCTTGAAAACCTCATTTAGAGTCACCTCGATTTGCGGGGGAAGTCCGGGCGCGTAGCCGGAAAGCTTAAATATGAAAATTTATGAAAAATGATAAAATTTGCCTAATAAATGAATTAATTTGACTTCGGTCAATATTTTGGGTAAACGGACCTGGACCAGTGAATTGACGGTCCCGGAGGGCCCGTAGGAAAAATACAAGACTGGGCATATACCCGGAATCGAATTCCGAGGTCCCAAGCCCGAGAAATAAATTTTTAAAGAAAATTATTTTTTGAAATTGTTTAAAGTATTTTGAAATGAAATTTGATTAGAACATGATGGTATCGGGACCGTATTTTGGTTCCGCCATCCGATACAGGTCTTATATATGATTTAAGATGTTGCTGTAGAAGTTGGTGAAAAACGGATGTCATTTGCCGTGATTCGGATCTAAATTGCAAAAGTTGATATTTTATGAAGTTTAAGAAAAATTCTTTGATTTTGAGGTTTAATTCATTGTTATTGAGGTTATTTTGGCGATTTAATCGGACGGATAAGTTCGTATGATGTCATTGAGTTAGTGTGTATATTTGGTTAGGAGCCCCGAGGGCTCGGGTGTGTTTCAGATGTGTTTCGGGAGGTTTTTGACTTAAGAAAAGTTGCAGGTTTTTGCTGTTGAGTGCCCAGGGATTTTACCCTTCGCGTTCGCGTGGTCCCTCTCACGAACGTGTAAGGCAAATATCCCAGGTGCCAGATTCCTTCTACACGAATGCGTAGCACAGGTCGTGAACGCGAGGTAGTGGGGGGGGTTATCTCTTCACGAACGCGATGGCCAATTGAGCCTGGGCAGGGGGTGGGGCAATTACCCTACGCGAACACGATATCTTGAATGCGAATGCGAGTCTCGAGGAGTTTCTACTCCACGAATGCGAGCCTTATTCCGCGAATGCGAAGGCTTATCAAGCATAACCTATCACGAATGCGGTGGACCTGTCGCCAACGCGAAAAGTGTTTTCGGCCAGTGATTTTAAAAGACCAAAAGATATGAGAAATGGGATCGGGTTGCACGGCTGCAACGAGATGTGAACCTAATGTGAAATCTGCCTTTGTTTTCCTTATATTTGTTAGAAGTTGAATTTTGGTTTCCTTATAATTCTCTTGAGATTCTGTTTATCTGTTATTCCCCGAAGCATGTCTCCCCTTCCCAACTTTAATTGTTTGTTCTAGTTTATTTTTCTGCTGTATATATATATAACTGCACAGGTTTATCTAGAGTCTAGTCCTAGCCTCGTCACTACCTCGCCGGGGTTAGGCCAGGAACTTACCAGCATATGGTGTCGATTGTGCTAATGCTACACTCCGTACTCTATGCAGATACCGAGGCGGTACTAGGACAACAGCAGTAGCTCGGGAGCCAGCCTTCAGTCCACAGAGATCCCGAGGTAGTCATGCAGGCGTCCGTAGGCCCGACGTCTCTTCTATCTACTATTATGTTCTATTATCATTTGTATCCGAGGCAGACTGAGTTTCTTTCTTTCAGACATTTGTAAGTAGTAATCATAGACAGTCCGTAAATGTTGTGACACCGGTTTCTGGGTAGAGACATATGTTGTCTTTTCGTATCGATTTTGGTATTATATTTGTCTAAGTCTTCCGCTTAAATTTTTGTCTTCTGCTATTTTTTTTTCTGTTTAACACCTGTTATTACCAGTAGTTAAAAGTATTAAAAATGAAAAGGTTAAAGATTTCTAAATTTTGTGGCTTGCCTAGTTTCTACGAGTAGGCGCCATTACAACTCCCGAGGGTGGGAAATCCGGGTCGTGACAAGTTGGTATCAGAGCACTAGGTTACATAGGTCTCATAATTCACGGACAAGCTTAGTAGATTCTGAGGGATCGGTACAGAGACGTCTGTATTTATCCCTCAGAGGCTACCGAGTTAGGAAAACTTCACATTTGTTCTTTCTTGTTGTGTGGTTTAGTTTCTCAATATTAACTGAATTTCTACTCTGTTCTTTCGCAGATGGCGAGAACACGCGCTTCCTTATCTACCGATCAGCAGCTCGAGCCCCCAGCAACAGCTCTCACGAGGGGCAGAGGGTGAGGCCGAGGTCGTGCTAGAGGCCGAAGCAGAGGCAGAGGCAGAGCTCAGCCCAGGGCAGCAGCACCCATAGCGGAGCCTCAGGTTGACTTTGATGACAAGGTTCCAGCCCCAGCAGTTCCGGTGGTCCCGGCTCAGGTCCTAGAGGGGTTTATTGCCACGCCAATTCTTTAGGATGCTCTGGTCCGTCTAGTGGGCCTTATGGAGAGTGTCACCAGGGCAGGATTACTTCCTGTAGCACCAGCCATCTCTCAGGCTAGAGGAGGAGCCCAGACTCCTGCTACTCGTACTCTGGAGCAGGTAGCTCCCTAGTTTCAGACTCTAGCAGCTCAGCTAGTTAGAGCGGTTTAGCCGGGTGTGGTAGCTCAGACCGGCGATGGTGCAGCCATGTACGCCGATGCTTGGTGGAGATTGGACAGGTACACCAAGCTCTTCACTACTACTTTCAGTGGTAAATATACTGAGGATCCCCAGGATTATCTAGACAGCTGTCGCGAGGTTCTTCGGACATGGGGATAGTTGAGACCAACGGGGTCGACTTTGCCACATTTCGTTTGTCTGGATCCGCCAAGACTTGGTGGAGGGATTATTGCTTAGCTAGACCAGCAGGATCGCCAGCCTTGACCTGGGAGTAGTTCACGCAACTATTTCTGGAGAAGTTTCTCCCTATCACACAATGAGAGGCCTATCGGAGGCAGTTTGAGCACCTCCAGCAGGTATCTATGACTGTCACCCAGTACAAGACCAGATTCATTGATTTAGCTTGCCATGCCCTTATCATACTTCCCACTGAGAGGGAGAGAGTGAGACGGTTCATTGATGGACTCATTCAGCCGATTCGTCTTCAGATGGCTAGAGAGACTGGGAGTGAGATATCCTTCCAGGAGGCGGCCAATATGGCCCGGAGAGTTGAGATCGTGCTATCATAGGGGGTGGTCATAGGGCAGACAAGAGACCCCGTCAGTCAGGTAGATTCTGTGGTGCCTCGTCTGAAGGCAGGGATCCGTATGATAGAGGCCATCCTTCTAGGCCTTTTCAGTCAGTACTTCAGGTTTCTTACGGCGCTTCAGGTGGTCGTGGTTCTCAGATGTAGTATTTTGCTCAGCAGTCCTACAGTGCACCACCAGCTCCTATCAGTGCCCACCGATTCAGATTTTCCAGGTTCGTCATCCCCAGCAGCCGAGGGCTTATTTTACTTGTGGCGACACAAGGCACATTGCTAGGTATTACCCTCGAGCTTCGAGAAGTTCTCCACATCAGGGTTCCCGTACTATGGTTCAGGCATCAGGTGTTCCACAGCCCGCCCAGCCAGCTAGAGGTGGGGGTAAAGGTGCTAGAGGTGGAGGTAGAGGTGCTAGAGGTGGAGCTCAGACCGCTAGAGGTGGAGGCCAACCAGCTGCAGGCCGTCACAAAGATGTAGTCCAGGGTGGTGAGGCCCAGCCCCGATGTTATGCTCTCCCAGCCAGGCCCGAGGCTGAGGCTTCAGATGCAGTTATTACAGGTACGGTTCTAGTTTGTGATAGAGATGCTTCAGTGTTATTTGATCCAGGGTCTATATACTCGTATGTGTCATCTTATTTTGCACCGTATCTGGTCATGCCCAGTGATTCATTGAGTGTTCCTATTTATGTGTGTACACCGGTGGGTGATTCTATTGTGGTTGATCGAGTCCATCGTTCTTGTATTGTGGTGATTGGTAGCCTTGAGACTCGTGTATATCTTGGACTATCATGCCAAGACTATGACATTAGCCTTACCGGGTTTGCCTCGTTTACAGTAGAGAGGGACTCCTGGTCATTCTACCCGCAGTGTTATCTCGTATGTGAAGGCTCGGCGTATGGTCGAGAAAGGGTGTTTGGCCTATTTGGCCTATGTTCGTGATTCTGGTGTTGAGGTTCCCTCTATTGATTCTGTGCCCGTTGTTCGTGAGTTTCCTGAGGTATTCCCTTCAGACCTGCCGAGTATGCCACCCGATAGGGATATTGATTTCTGCATTGATTTGGCTCCGAGCACTCAGCCCATTTCTATCCCACTGTATCATATGGCCCCGCCTGAGTTGAAAGAGTTAAAGGAGCAGTTGCAAGACTTGCTTGAGAAGGGTTTCATTAGACCTAGTGTTTCGCCTTGGGGTGCGCTGATGTTGTTTGTTAAGAAGAAGGATGGGTAAATGAGAATGTGTATTGATTACCGGCAATTGAACAAGGTTACAATCAAGAATAAGTATCTGTTGTCGAGGATTGATGATTTGTTCGATCAGCTTCAGGGTGCCAAGGTATTTTCAAAGATTGAGTTGAGATATGTCTACCATCAGTTCAGGATTAGGGCATCTGATGTCCCTAAGACAGCTTTCCGCACTCGGTACGGGCATTATGAGTTCTTGGTGATTTCATTCGGGTTGACAAATGCCCCAGCAGCTTTTATGGATTTGATGAACCGAGTGTTCAGGCCTTATTTGGACTTGTTCGTGATAGTCTTCATTGATGATATATTGCTATATTCCCGCAGCCAGGAGGAGCATGAGCAACACCTTAGAGTGGTTCTTCAGACTCTGAGGGATAGTCAGTTATATGCTAAGTTCTCGAAGTATGAATTCTGGTTGGGTTCGGTCACATTTCTAGGTCATGTTTTATCAACAGAGGGTATTCAGGTGGATTCAAAGAAGATTGAGGCAGTCAAGAACTGGCCTAGACCAGCATCAACTACAGAAATTTGGAGTTCCTTGGGATTGGTAGGCTACTATCGTCGGTTCGTGGAGGGGTTCTCATCTATCGTAGCCCCTATGACCAGGTTGACCCAGAAGGGTGCCAAGTTCAGATGGTCGGACGAGTGTGAGGCGAGCTTTCAAAAGCTCAACACAGCTCTGACTACGGCATTGGTGTTGGTTTTGCCCACAGGTTCAGGGCCTTAGACTGTTGTCGATGCCCCCTTTTCCTCGCGGAATCGGGTTTACGACATTTGGGAAGACAACTCTATTCCTGTTTGGGAATTGGATTTTTGGATTTGAAGAGTTGTCACCTAATGATTAAGTGTATTAGGACACTAAGGGTTTTGAGTTGGAAAACCAGAGTTCGGGTAAGGGCTAGAAATTATCGCGAGGGGAAGGTGTTAGGCACCCCTCAAGATCTACTAGTATGGTTCCCGACCATGCTATGTTGTGACTTTAATGCAAATAAGTATACAAATAATCCCACACATAAGGGTTGGAAATAGGTATGTAACAAGCATGTTGAAATTAAGGTCTAGATGGTCTCACAATTTGTTTGAGGGAGGATCTAAGTGATGAAAATTAAACAAGACATGAATAAACAGAAAATTTAGAAGGAAAGAATAGTGCAGTAAATTAAAGAGGAGTTTTGGTGGCTGAAATAAAAGACAGAATTTTATTGATAAAATAATAACAAAGTTACATAAAGGATAGAGGTCCTAGGTTTGTAAAACACATGGATCATTCACACAACACCGGTAGCCAATCGTACGCATGGTGTTATCGTATGATCATCATCTCCATGTCTACCCTTCCCACCCTATTAAGGTATTAAGTGCGGAATGGTATCGTTACCTACTGCATGCTATTACCCGTCCCACCTATTAGTCCCAGAGGCATTTGAGACTACTAATCCTAAAAGGGACGGAGTTAGGCTTTTCAGAGTTTAAAAGGTTAAAAATCTAGGGCGACAATCAAAATATGTAAATAATTAAAGGGGAACTAGTAGCAATTAAGGGCTCAAATAGGCCTCCTCATTTAAAAAAAAACAACTTATTTAGCACGACTTACAAATACTGGTTAGGTCTTTAATTCAAATTAACGTAGGAAAAGTTGATTTACCACATATTTCCTAGATAGGGAGTCCAAATTAGTTCTGCTTAGATGTAGTTGTCGAAAACTGACAGTTGATTAATTACTTAACTATTTGCCTGTGTTAAACGGGATTTATAGGCATGATATCTATTAATTCAGGGACGGAGGAATAAACTGATTGCAAAAAAAGAGTTGTTGGTTGTAAGCTCTACGAGTGTTTAAAATTACCACTGATTTTAGGCAGAGCGAGTGGGCAATTCACATTTAGTTGATAGCTCCTATGGGCATGCTTTCTAGGTGCTACTGATTTTACCGCTATTTATTGTCATGCAGAGATCCTATAGGCAGGTCATCTATATGTAATTGGTTATTTTAAATCCTATAAGCAGATTTGCCTAGTGACAGGTGCATATGCAAAATGCAGGAAGTCCTATAGGCATATTATCTATACGACATGCAGAATCTCAGTAACAATTTATGGGCATGGTATTTATACGAAGTGCAGAAAAACCTATGAGCATGGTATCTATGTGAGATGCAGAGGTTTGAGAGTGGTAGTTCCTATGAACATAATATGTATGTGAGATGCTGGATTTTGAAAGTAATAATTCCTAAAGCATGGTATCTATGTGAAAATGCAGAATTTGAAAGTAAATATCCTATAAACATGATTTCTATGCGAAACATGCAGAATTTGAAAGTAAATATCCTATGAACATGGTATCTACCCCTTTGGCATGCATTCAACCCCATCCCTTTTCACTATACACCCCAGTAGTTATTACAAAATTTATTACAGACCAAATGAATCAGAGGAAATAATAAAATTACATTAGTGATTAAATCTACATCTAATCATCCTAATCGAGACTCAGAGTCTAATAATAGGAGATAAACCAACTTCCAGGATCGGATTTTTAAAAGCCTTTCTCTTATTTGGGATGTGTCAAAGTTCCAAGGAACTTCAAGAGTTCCAGGCAATGCTTACAACCCAAATATCATTGCAGAATCAGATTATAGTGTAGTGTGGAAGGGTTAGCCCTCAAATGTCCAAGTTCAGAGGGAACTCAAGGTCTCAAGGCAAGGTTCATAGGAGGGCGGCAGAACTTAGAGACTAGGAGTAAGTGTAAGTGCAATGAAATGAATTAGGGGGAAGCCAGGGCAAGCTGGTGGTCATGCCCAGCAATTGGGATGCTAGCACACCCCTGACCAGCTTGTCAACCTTAGAATTGGGGAGTTAAGACCTTATTGAAGGTCAGGTTCAGCCCTGGACAGCAATTGGGATGCTGCCAGACCATACCTTAACTCAGCACACATAGGGGAATGGGGGTATGGGAGCAATTGTTTATACTAGCAGCAAGAAACAAAGAAAGAACAGGCAAAGCATATAGATACTTTAAAATTAACTTTACAGAGAATTGAAGGCAGGCATGGATACAGGGACTATAAATAAACACATTAAAAAGATACTGAAATTAATTTTAAAGCATACCAGTTCAAAGAAGCAAGTAGGGAGAAGCAGTAGACTTATGAAAGCCAAAGTGCAGTCAAGAAGCAAGAGTATAGGTTTAGAAGAGAGCTGTGATTTCTGTATGCTTAATCGTGTGTGTGTCTGTCATTATTTAAAATTATGTCATGCATTTATTGTGCAGAAAAGAAGCAGAAATAGGTAAAAAAATAGTTTGAAAATCAATCACACAAGGTTTCCCTTTAATTAAGGGATTCTGATTTCAAACGGGCAAGGTAAATAAGGAAATGAGTTAATTAAACACTTTTCAAAGTAATGCAAGAAGGGTAAATACATAATAGTTATTTAAGGAAAGGGTTTTGATAGTACATGGTCGTGCAAATTAAGGAAAGGAAATCAATTGATAGCCAAGCAATCATGAGTCAAAAATTTTGTATGAATGAACCAAGTCAGAAAAAGGTAAAGAGAGGCTTTACTTAAGAAGAATCAGTAGCAATCAATTAACCCCCAAAAAGGATTTTGATTAGAACACAAGTTGGAAAACCTTTCGAAGAAAATTTTTAACACACATATAAAAGGTATTGTCATGCTAATCAGAAGAGTCTTAGTGTAGAAGAATTCATACACAAAAGGATTCAAACTCAGTACCTGGATTCCAAAGTGAGTTTGAGAGAGTCCATGGATCAAATAGAACCCTAGTCCAAACACACAAGACCAAACTCGCCAAAACCCCCAAATCTTAGGGTTTTCAAGTTGAATCAAATGCAAAGAGGAGAAAACAAGCAGATACAGTAGAAAGTGCAATGCAAACAGAGTAAGGGAATTAATTCGAAACACAATGAGAGTAGAAGAAATAGTAGAGGAAAATATGCTTAAGCAGGCATAGTAGGAACACTTAATGAGCATGGTAGGAAAATACAGTAGGTGAAGCATAATCAAGTCATAGTGGAAGGCAAGTAGAAGAACATAGCATAGAAACATAGTATAGGAACATGGTAGAAGGAAGAACAAAATATGGCAAACATAGTAAAAAAAAAAAAGAAAACATAAGAACATAGTAGAGACAAACATACACAAGAAAGGGAGAAGAAAAGTCGGAAAACACTTAAGCATTTTTCAGAAACCCTAAGAAAGAAGTGACTTTGAAAGTAAAAATTTTTAAAGAAAAGTTGGGGAAACCTCTTAAAAACTCAAAGTAAAGCATGAATGCACACATATCTGAAGAGAATCGGAGAAAAACCTCGACATCTAGGGTTTCATATGAACCATAAAATGAGAAAGGCTTTGAAAATTTCTGATCTAAGTCAGATAAGACTGGAAACAGGCTCAGGAGGCCAAGATGTGCTGGAGCCAGGCCAGAGATGGCCGGAAACCTCAAGTCGGCGGAGGTATGGGTGGAGACATTTGAGGTATAGCCTCAAAACTTCGAATACCAAGCACACAGGAGCGATAGGAGGTGAGTATGAGGGTTTCATGGCCTGAGAAGCCATGGAAACCGACGAGAATTGCAGGGATTAGGGTTAGCTTGGGTGGCAGCGACTAGGGTTTGCAGAGAGAATGGGAGAGGAAGGGGATTAAAGGGCGGAGGGTTAGGAGAAATGAATTAGGGTTGGGGGGAAGGGGGGGTTTGGTAAATTAAAAAAGGAAAGGGTGTGTTTGGGCCGTTGATCTTTTAGATCAACGGCTGTGATTTAAAAGGGGATTCGGTCGGGTAATTTAATTGGTTCAGGGTTGGGTTGATTTTAGGAATTGGGCCGGTTGAAATTGGGTTTAAATTGGGGGCTGTAATGTGTCTATAACTGAAATGCAGATGGGCAATATATGAAATAGCCAATTTTCCCCCTTTTATTTTAATTAAAATAGTTAAAATATTTTTAAAAACAAATTAAAAGTACTGAATTAATTAATAATATATAAATATTAATCTAAAAATACTGGGAGTAATTTTATAATTGTACGATGCTATTGATCTCAATATAGGCTATAATTGCAATTTTATGCAATTTAGCTTAGAAGTATCAAATAAATTTATAAAAAATATGCAAAAATTACCTTAATTATATTGTGATATAAATATGAGGATGGAAATAAATTACTCACCAAAATGATAGTTTTAAAAATAATGATTGGATTTTGTACTGTTAAAACAAATAATAAAAAATGATTTTAAAAGCTTTAAAAAAAATGGGAAAAATGTCAATATTCTTGGGCATACTTATATATGCATGTACATGATATTTTGAGAATATTTTGAGTATAAAAAATAGATAGGGAGAAATTGGGTATCAACAACTGTCTATTGTGATGCATCTCATATTGGGCTTGGTGCAGTGTTAATGCAGGATGACAAGGTCATTGCCTATGCTTCACGGCATTTGAAGATTCATGAGAAGAACTATCTGGTTCATGATTTGGATTTGGCATCCATAGTTCACGCATTGAGGATTTGGAAGCATTATCTGTATGGCGTGGCATGTGAGGTATTCACCGATCATAAGAGTCTTTAGTATTTGTTCAAGCAAAAGGAGTTGAATGTGAGGCAGAGGAGGTGGTTGGAGTTGTTGAAAGATTATGATATCCCCATCTTATATCATCTGGGAAAGGCCAATGTGGTGGCCGATGCTTTGAGTAGGAAGTCAGCCAGTATGGGCAGTCTTGCTTATATTTCGGTCAGTGAGAGACCACTTGCTTTGGATGTTCAGGCTATGGCCAATCAGTTCGTGAGGCTGGATGTTTCTGAGCCCAGTCGTGTGTTAGCTTGCACGGTCGCTTGTTCTTCTTTATTTGAGCGTATCCGTGATCGACAGTATGATGATCCCTATTTGTGTGTCCTTAGAGACACAGTGCAGCGCAGAGGTGCCAAGTAGGTTACTATAGGTGATGATGGAGTTTTGAGATTGCATGGCCGGGTTTGTGTGCCTGATGTGGATGGTCTTGGAGAGTTAATTTTAGAGGAGGCTCATAGCTCCCAGTACTCTATTCATTCGTCCGCCACGAAGATGTATTAGGATTTGCGACAGCATTATTGGTGGTGGAGAATGAAGAAGGATATCATTGCATATGTGGCTCGATGTTTGAATTGCCAGCAGGTCAAGTACGAGCATCAGAGGCCCGGTGGTTCATTTCAGAGGATTGAGTTTCCCGAGTAGAAGTGGGAGCCGATCACTATGGAATTTATTTCTGGACTCCCACAGACTCGGAAGAAGTTCGACGCAGTATGGGTCATTGTTGATAGGCTAACCAAGTTAGCACATTTCATTCCTATGGCAGTATCTTATTCTTCTGAGAGGTTAGTTGAGATCTATATCCGGGAGATTGTTCGCCTTCATGGTGTGCCCGTGTCTATCATTTCGGACTGAGGTACGCAGTTTACCTCACTTTTCTAGAGAGCAGTTCAGCGAGAGTTGGGCATACGGGTTGATTTGAGCACAACATTTCATCCCCAGATGGACGGGCAGTCCGAGCAGACTATTTAGATTTCGGAGGATAAGCTTCAAGCTTGTGTTATTGACTTTGAAGGCTCGTGGGATCAGTTTTTGCCTTTAGCGGAGTTCTCCTACAACAACAACTATCAGTCAAGTATTCAGATGGGTCCTTATGAGGTCGTATATGGTAGGCGGTGCCGGTCTCTTGTTGGATGGTTTGAGCCGTGGGAGGCTCGGTTGTTGGGTACAGATCTGGTTCAGGATGCCTTGGACAAGGTCAGGATCATTCAGGATAGGCTTCGTTCAGCTTAGTCCAGGCAAAAGAGTTATGCCGACCGCAAGGTTCGAGATTTGGCTTTCATGGTCGGTGAGCGCGTATAGCTTCGAGTGTCGCCTATGAAGTGCGTGATGATATTTGGGAAGAAGGGCAAGCTTAGCCCTAGGTTCATTGGCCCTTTTGAGATTCTTGATAGAGTGGGAGAGGTGGCTTATAGACTTGCATTGCCGCCGAGCTTATCTGCCGTGCATCCAGTGTTTCATATATCCATGCTTCGCAGGTATCACGACGATCCCTCCCACGTGTTAGATTTCAGCACTGTCCAGTTGGACAAGGACTTGTCTTATGAGCAGGAGCCGGTGGCTATCCTAGACCGGCATGTTCGTCAGTTGAGGTCGAAGAGTTTTCCCTACGTTCGTGTTCACTGGAGAGGTTAGCTTGCTGAGGCATCGACCTGGGAGTTCGAGTCCGATATACGGAGCCGTTATCCCCATCTTTTCCCCGACTCAAGTACTTCCTTCTTCTGTCCGTTCGAGGACGAATGGTTGTTTTAGAGGTGGAGAATGTGATGACCCAAAAGGTCATCACTTGATTTTAAATTAAATTATGTGTTTCTGAGGCTTTGAAAACCTCATTTAGAGTCACCTCAATTTGCATGCACAGTCCGGACGAGTAGCCAGAAAGCTTAAATATGAAAATCTGTGAAAAATAATAAAATTTGGATAATAAATGAATTAATTTGACTTTGGTCACCATTTTGGGTAAACGGACCCGGACCCGGGCCCGTAGGAAAAATACGGGACTTGGGCGTATGCCCGGAATCGAATTCTGAGGTCCCAAGCTTGAGAAATGAATTTTTAAAGAAAATTATTTTCTGAAATTGTTTAAAGTATTTTGAAATGAAATTTGTTTAGGACATAATGGTATCGAGTCCGTATTTTAGTTTTGGCGCCCGGTACAAGTCTTATATATGATTTAAGACGCTTCTGTAGAATTTGGTGAAAAACAGATGTCATTTGACGTGATTCGAACCTAAATTGCAAAAGTTGATGTTTTATGAAGTTTGAAAAAATTCTTTGATTTTGAGGTTTAATTCGTTGTTATTGAGGTTATTTTGGCAATTTAATCGCACAGATAAGTTCGTATGATGTCATTGAGTTAGTGTGTATGTTTGGTTATGAGCCCCGAAGGCTCGGGAGTGTTTCAGATGTGTTTCGAGAGGTTTTTGACTTAAGAAAAGTTGAAGGTTTTTCATTTTGAGTGCCCAGGGATTTTACCCTTCACGTTCGCGTGGTGCCTCTCGCGAACGTGTAAGGCAAATATACCACGTGTCAGATTCCTTATACGCCAACGTGTAGCACAGGTCGCGAACGCGAGGTAGTGGGGGGTTATCTCTTCGCGAACGCGGTCCAGGCCACACGAACGCGATGGCCAATTGATCCTGGGCAGGGGGTGGGGCGATTACCCTACGGGAACGCGATACCTTAAACGCGAACGTGAGGCTCAAGGAGTTTCTACTCTGCGAACGCGAGCCTTATTCCGTGAAAGCGAAGGCTTATCAAGGCGGTGGACCTGTCGCGAACGCGAAGAGTGTTTTCGCCCAGTGATTTTTAAAAGACCAAAACAGAACACTTACGGGATTTTCATAAACCTCTTCTTCTCCAAAGCTCTTAGGGAATTTTTGAAGCATTTCCTCACCATAATCTTTTGGGTAAGTATTTTTTAACTTGTTATCTTCTATTTTTATCAACACCCACTAGATATCTAGGCCTAAAACATGAAATTAAGGGTAGAAAATTAGGGATTTGGGTAGAGTTAGGGCTTTTTGATTAATTATGATTTAGACCTCATTTTGGGGTCGAATTCTGAAAATAATTATATATTTGGGCTCGTGGGTGAATGGAAAATCGGATTTTGGTTCGCACCTCGTGTTTTGACCAAGCAGGCCCGGGGCCGATTTTTGGATTTATGGGAAGAATGATTTGAAAGCTATAATTAGGCATTGAAATTGAATTGTTTAGCGTTTATTGATGTTATAAAGTCGATTATGTATAGATACGATTGATTCGGAGCCGAATTTGAAAGGAAAGGCGGTATTTGAGGCTTGAGTTGGCCGTGGAAGTTTGAGGTAGGTGTCCGGTCTAACCTTAGCTTGAGAGATTAGGAGTTGTGTCCTATTTTCTAATTGCTTCTTGTATAGTACGACGTACAGGCATGGTGACGAGTATCTATACGTTGGTGTCGAGCATGACCGTGAGTCTTATATTCACAGATATTGTGTTCTTAAATGTTGCTACTGATGCTTTAATTGATTATTCTCGATATTGAGCAAAGATTTGGTTTATTCTCGTGGATTTTATTTATGATTAAGCATTGGTGCTAATTGAGCTGAGTAGGAGTTGAGTTAGGATTGGTTATAGCTGATTCTCCCTTGTCGGGATGTTTGTTTTGGTATTGTTATTACCTTGCCGGGAAGTTATTATATTGCTTTTGTTCCTTTGTCGGGATTCCTTGTGATTTTGTGTTGGCTTGTAAATGGGAGCGGGTGGTACGCCTACCACGAGATATAATGAAATAGGAGCGGGTGATACGCCTACCACAAGATATAATGAAATGGGAGCGAGTGGTACGCCTACCACAAGATATAATGAAATGGGAGTGGGTGGTACGCCTACCACAAGATATGATGAAATGGGAATGGGTTGCATGCCTGCAACGAGATGTGAACCAAAAGTGAAATCTGCCTTTGTTTTCCTTATTCTTGTTAGAAGTTGAATTTTGGTTTCCTTATAATTCTCTTGAGATTCTGTTTATCTGTTATTCCCCAAAGCATGTTTCCCCTTCACAGCTTTAATTGTTTGTTCTAGTTTATTTTTCCGCTGTATATATCTATATATATATATATATAAAACTGCACAGGTTTATCTGGAGTCTGGTCTTAGCCTCGTTACTATCTCGCCGGGGTTAGGCCAGGCACTTACTAGCACATGGGTTCGGTTGTGCTGATGCTACACTCTGAACTTTGTGCAAATACCGAGGCAGCACTGGAACAACAGCAGTAGCTCGGGAGCCAGCCTTCAGTCCACAGAGATCCTGAGGTAGTCCTGCAAGCGTCCGCAGGCCCGGCGTCTCTTCTATCTACTATTATGTTCTGTTATCATTTGTATCCGAGGCAGACTGAGTTCTTTTCTTTCAGACATTTCTATGTATTAATCATAGAAATTCAGTGAATGTTGTGACACCGGTTTTTGGGTAGAGACATATGTTTTCTTTTAGTATCGATTTTGGTATTATATTTGTCTAAGTCTTCCACTTTAATTTTCGTCTTCCGCTATTTTTTTTCCTGTTTAACACATGTTATTACCAGTAGTTAAAAGTATTAAAAATGAAAAGGTTAAAGATTTCTAAATTTCGTGGCTTGCCTAGCTTCTACGAGTGGGCTCTATCACGACTCCCGAGGGTGGAAAATCCGGGTCGTGACAGTACACCTCAACGGTACCCATCAAATATCAAGCCTAACATCGATAGAGTAGTCACAAGGCCAGGTCAAGACACTTACTAGGATAAGAAAAACTTAACAAAGAATAACATAGTCTAATAAGGAAAGCGAGAAAGTAAATCACGGATAAGCAGTTCAATAATGTAACCTAGAAAAAAAAATGTAAGCGGTAAAAGCATCAAGTAGTAAACACATGGTGAAACAAGAAGTAGTCAAACACGGATAATTTCAAGTAAGAAAATGAAGAAAACAACAAGAACTATTCAATCAAAAAGACTCTTTAACATAGGATGTACAACAAAAATCACAACCGAGGTACCACGCCTCATATTCGCATTTCACAGTTTCAATCACAATTTTTCCTTATATCACAACCGAGCCTTGAATTTATTTTAAAAAATACTTTCCCGAAATAGCTACACACGTTTTAGCTCCCTTATCTCACCGCGTGGCTTCAAGTAATTCCCTTACTAGCAACACTCTTATAAATCTCACCTTATCTCACCGCATGCGTATCAACCCCTATCTTTATACTACCGCATGCGTATCAATATTACAACACAATAACAACTCGCACCACATGTGCCCATATACCACAACCTGCCAAAATCAACAATACCAATGTTACCACAATATATAGCACATGGCTCAATCACAATGTGTACAAGAATCTCAATAACAACAAATAAATAAGGAATAGTCAACAAGGAAAAATATCTCAACGATTAACAACTTCAACCTCAATATGATAATGCCTTCCACAACTTCAACATCAATAAGCCAACACGAAGATATTTCATGAAATAACCACTTCAAGTAAAAGTAATTTAACAATAAAGGAGTAACATGACAATAAGAGAGGTAGTAACTTCAACTAAAGCATACGAGAGAAATTACAACAACATAGGATAGATCAAATACTAATAACATTAATTAGAGCATGTGAGAGGAAAGTTAACAATGAAAGATGTAACATATTATAACAAATTCAATTAAATGCATGGAAGAAGTCTAAAAGTCTAAATCAATCAAATACCACATATATCCCGTGTACACACTCCTCACCTTGTGTACACGTCTTTCACATAGTACAATTAACACAAACAACCCAAATCCTAAGAGGTAGTTCCCCCACATAAAGTTAGACAATATACTTACTTTAACTAGGCCAAATCAACCCTCAAAAATAGCTTTTTCCCTGAATTCGCCTCCACACAACTGAAATCTAAAAAAATGACTTAATATCATCAAACAATGCAAGGGAAACCAATTAAAATAAATAAAGCTTTGATCTTTAAGAAATTTCCAAAAGTCAACCCTTGGGCTCGCCCGGTCAAAGCCCTGGTCCAAGGGTAGATTTCGACTACCCATAACTCCACGAATCTATATATGTATTTTATTTTCAAATCCAAGTCCAAATCGACTCTCAAAACTCAAATGTTCATTTTTCAAAATTTTGACAAAAATCCCCAATTTTTCCTCTTTGATTCTCATATATTTGATGCTAAATCTAAGATATAATCATGAAATATAGTTGGTGATTGATTAGAATCACTTACCAAATATTTGTAGAAGAAAATTTCCTCTCCAAATTGTCTCCTATCGAGTCTAGGGTTCTAAGATATGAAAAAATGAGACCTAAATCCCGACTCCCAGCCCTTTTGATCAGCTGCAGATATCACAAATGCACCTTGAGTTCCATTCCTGAACCTTCACAATTGTGAACCCTGACAACCTCTTCAGATGCCGCAATTGCGAAGCTGACTTTCTTTGCAAAAGCAACCAAATGGTCGCAAATGCGACCTAACTCAGGCTTGCACTATCTTCGCAAATACGAAGGGGAAAGTTGCATTTGCGACATCTGGCCTCCCCGGCCTGCTTCGCAATTGCGAGGCTGGTGCTTGCAATTGCGACATCAGAGCACCAATACACTAGAAATCCTATTTCAGTTCAAAATCATTCTTTAATGCGTCCGAAACTCATTTGATCCATTGATGCTCCAAACCAAACATCAAACAAGTCTAAAATTATCATATGAACTCGCTCGTATGATCAAAACACAAAAATAACATCTAAAACTATGAATCGGACATCAAAACGCATAAATACCAAAGAAAAGTTCAAGAACCTCTAGAATTGCAACCAAGCGTCTGAATCCTATCAAATCAACTGAAAATGACACCAAATTTTGCAAAAAAGTTCTAAATAGCATAACAGACCTATTCCAAGTTCCAAAACCAAATTCCGAACCCGATATCCAAAAGTCAACCTATGGTCAAACTTGGGAAATCTTCTAAACCTCAAGTTGTCATATTTTAGCAAAACAACACAAATCAACCTACGGACCTCCGAATTCGATTCCGGGCATATTCCTAAGTATAAAATCACGATACAAACCTATTGGAGCCATCAAAAATACCATTCCGAGGTCCTTTCCACAAAAGTCAAACTTTGGTTAACATTTCTAACTTAGGCTTCTAAGCCAAGAACCAAAGGGTCCAAATCAATGCAAAAACCTTACCGAAATGAAACTAACCAACCCCGCAAGTCATAAAACTATAAATACACATGTATGAAACATCAAAAGGGGAAATAGGGCTCAATTACAAAAAATGAACAATCAAGTCATTACATTCTCACCCTCTTAAAGCAAACGTTCGTCCTAGAATGTGCATAGAGACATACCTAAAGTGATGAAAAGGTGAGGACAACAACTCCGCATGTCGTGCTTGGTCTACTAGGTCGCCTCCTTGATCGGATAACCTCTCCATTGAACCTTTACTGAAATTGTTCTTTGATCTCAACTTTTAGCGCTGCCTGTCCAAGATAGCCACCAGCTCCTCAACATAAGTCAAATCCTTATCCAATTAGACTGAGCTGAAGTCTAATACATGGGATGGTTCACCATAATACTTTCGGAGCATGGAAACATGGAACACCGGGTGGACCACCGATAGGCCGGGTAGCAATGCAAGTTTGTAGGCCACCTCACCAACTCTCTCAAGGATCTTAAAAGGGCCAATATACCTAGGGCTCAAAGTTTCCTTCTTCCCGAACCTCGTCATACCCTTCATGGGCGAAACCCAAAGCAAAACCCTCTCTCTTGCGAAAGATTCTACATCACGAGCCCTCCGATCATCATAACTCTTTTGTCTAGACTGGACTGTACAAAGTCGATCCTAAATCAACTTGACTTTCTCCAAGGCATCCTAAACCAAATCAGTGCCCGACAACCTAGCTTCTCCCAGATCAAACCAACAAACTAGAGAACGACATTGTGTCCCATATAAGGCCTCATAAGGATCCATCTGAATGCTCGACTATTAGCTGTTGTTGCAGGCAAACTCCGTAAGAAGCAAGAACTGATCCTAAGAACCCCCAAAATCCATAACGAAAACACATAGCATATCCTCCAAGAATGGTGCGCTCGAACAGCCCATCCGTCTAGGGGTAAAATGCTTTACTCAACTCCACCTGTATGCCTAACTCACGTTGCACAACTCTCCAAAAATGTGATGTGATCTACGTGCCTTGATCGAAGATAATGGACACTGACACACCATGGAGACGAAAAATCTCACAGTTATAGATCTGAGCCAGCTGCTCTGAAGAATAGGTAGCCACCACCGAGGTAAAATGTGCCGACTTGGTTAGCCTATCCACAATCACCCACACCGTGTCAAATTTCTTCAAAGTCCATGGGAGCCCAACAACGAAATTCGTGGTAATACGCTTCCACTTTCACTTGGGAATCTCAAGCCTCTAAAGCAAACCGCCTGGCCTCAGATGATCATGCTTTACTTGCTGACAGTTCAAGCACCGAGCCATATACTTCACTATATCTTCCTTCATTCTTCTCCACCTATAATACTGCCTCAAATCTTGATACATCTTCGGCACCAAGATGAATAAAGTAGCGCGAATTGTGGGCCTCCTCAAGAATCAACCCACACACCCATCTATATTGGGTACACATATCCGACCCTGTATTCGCAACACCCCTTTATCACCAATAGAAACCTCCTTGTCATCGCTGTGATGTACCATGTACTTAAGGACAAGCAAATGAGGGTCGTCCAACTAACGCTCTCTGATGCGCTTATATAAAGAAGACCGAGAAATCATGCAAGCAAGAATACAGGTGGGCTCCAAAACATCCAGTCTCATAAATTGCTTGGCCAAAGCCTTAATATCCATGGCTACTGGTTGCTTTGTTGTCCGTAAGTATGCCAAACTACCTATACTCTCCGCCTTTCTACTCAAGGCACTGATCACCATAGTGGCCTTCCCGAGATGATACAGAATAGTGATTGTCACACCTCCATTTTTACTACACCCCCAGGGAGGGATATAATAAGGGGAGTTTTTCCAATTAAAGGACAATCGAAACGGGATTCATTTATTAAGAGATTCAGAGTCGCCACTTGGGAGATTTATGCTGTCCCAAGTCATCGGTGTAAAATCCCAAATCGAGTAAAAGAATGACTCTGTTTAACAGTCCGCGAACCAGAAATCCGAGTAAGAAATTCTGTTAACCCGGGAGAAGGTGTTAGGAATTCTCGAGTTCCGTGGTTCTAGCACAGTCGCTAAACCGTCATATTTGGCTTAATTATCTGATTTTAGAACATTTTGAACCTATGTGCCAATTTTAACTTATACCCGCTTTTATTCATTTTTTAAACAAAGATTGAACATCGTCTAAAACATGTCTTTGGATCGCGTCACATGAAATGTACCCGCAATCCGAAACACATTTTATTCAATTTTTTAGTATTTGGATTTGGGTCACAAGAAATGCACACCCGAGTTTAGGAAGGTAATATTATTAAAATACGTGCCTAAAGCAACTACGCGTTTTAACTTTGTGAGGGCCATAGAAATTTGCTAAATGGCATGCCCCGAATTCTAAGGATTAAACCAAACTTAATTAAAACGAGGGCCATGCATTTGTCATTTTTATTTAGTATGGAGCGCCTCAATTTGGTCTAATTAAAGCATTTCTAAACTAATTCACGAGGGACATATGTGATTTAATGGTGGATGGCACACCTTTAAATTAAATGGATTGATCAAGAGAGATCTATTGTTAAGATCTAAATTACCAGTACCGACCTTTATTTGTTAAGAGAATTTAAATCTATTGCATACTCAAAAAATAATAATTTAGAAGGGGTGAAGGCCCAATTTCAATTTCCTCCCACGTTTGGGCTTGGCTGGCCCAAAACCAATCGCGAATACCTATATCGCTGAGGATCAAACAGACGCCTCAAGCATGCCCAACCGGAAAACTGGGCAAACCAAAAATAGTGGCTCGAAATTGAGCCTATACGATGACGTGAGGCCACACGTATTTATTAGAAGCATTCTATTCTCAGGAAAAGTATGTGCCAAGACTACTGATTTTCAATGCTTACACAACCGTGAAGAGATCATCATTTTAAAATTCAAACACATAGAAAGAAAAGGAAATCCTCACTAGAACCATTCTTGATATTAAAACCTTATTATTCAAATCCATGCCAGCTTGAAATCCTTATTCAAAATCTAAATAATGGCTTATGGCTTTTCAGACTTACAACTCTGATTTAAACCTGTCTCTCAACTTCCATATTTAAGGGAGGAGGAACTTTAAACAACCAAATCTATTGCTAAAATCTCATGAAATAAATTGCATGCACATGTAAGTCATTTCTTATCAATAGTGAGAGATCAGTATACTAATCTAAACATGATTCAATGGGCTAATGGGTTTCATGCTTCCCCTAAGACAGAATGCGACATAAAACTCCAAAAATCACACTACACTACTACTACCTCAGAAATGAATAAGTAAGAGAGTCACTATTACGCTACACTACTACTACAGGAATTCTTAAGGAGAAAAACAAAACATAACTAACAATCATGGTTAAAAAAAAACGATGTTCATTTCTGAGATCTCCAAACAATTATAGCTTTTCAAACATGCATCTCATACATTCAGAAGATCAAAGAGTACCTGGAAATTGAAAAAAAGGAAGTAAGAAGTGAGGCCTCAATAGGCAACAACAACCCAACAGTCAACACCCAGGCCGTAGGACACCAAACGAATACAAACTTGGGCTCAACCAATGAAACCGTAATCTCAGTAAAACCAAAACTTGAAAACCAGCTTTTCCAGACCCGAAATCAAACCATTTTTGACTAGAGATTGCAGGATGTGAAACTTTCACATATTTTAACTAAAGAAAAGGATAAGAAATCTCCAATTGATGCCGAATTCGATCAATTTTTTATCAAAGAAAAGGATTGGAAATCAGTGTAATATTCAGAAGTATTCAATCGTTAGTAATTTCTCTGACCTCCTCCCTTGAAAGGCAAGTTAATGTGCCTTTATAGGCAAGCAAATAGGGCAGCCCTGCTGATTTTCATTTACCCCTTAGGTCACTTTCTAAATTCTTGTTTTAGCTTAGAGGCCTTCTAGTTATTGACTTGTTTTCCAAGTTAACTACCTAAAAGTCTGAAATTGGCTACAAATCCTTGCTAGAACATTCCTATTTCAGTTATGAAAAAGATTCTCTAACCTAGACTACCTTAATTACCCCCCAACACCCCTATTTTTACCCCTGAAAAGCAGATAAACTCTGGGCCAATTGACCAAACTTAATGGGTCTAGACAGACCCACATTGATTCCGTCTTAGGCCTCCTGATTTCAAGCCCATCTGAACCCATCAGGATATGCAGAATTACTCCAGAGAAGGATTGAAAATCTTCTTCGGAAAAACAAAATAAGCAAGGGATTAACATACCTAATATATGAATCAACAAATTCAATATTGACTTAAGAAACAAACGAGACCATTCTAATCCACACGAATTAACCTAAAGAAAGCTACTGTTATGTGAAATTAAGTACTGATAAATAGAAGATAAAAGAACAAACCAACCTGAACAAACAATAAGCAGAAATCTAGAGAAGAGGAAGGAATAGACGAAATTACACCAAAGAAAACGAGATAGAAGAAATACCTAACGAAATACCCGGACAGAAATCAACGAGGATCTTCAATATGTCATGTCCTGATTCAATACGAGGCTATCCATGTGCTTTTAACCAAAAACACATAGATAACCTTAGAACGAACCCAAAACCTCGACGAACACTTCAACTGGAAATTTTTGAATTTTTAGGGTTAAACTAAATTCAAGATTCGAGAGGTTTCAGAGTTATTCGAAGGAAAATAATGGTAGATTCATGATGGGGGGGGGGGTCTAGGTGAGCTTGTGG
>MU740074.1:272688-283287 GCA_026770625.1 Nicotiana glauca
GGGGGGGGGGGGGGGGGGGGGGGGGAGGATGAGGCGTTAGGACAGTTAAATACTAACCCCTTCCCCACTTCTACACCGTTAGATCTAAGAAACCTAGACGGTCGAGATATTTTTAGAGTGAAACGGCGTAGTTTGACTGGGGACGGGAATGGACCGGATTTGGAATGTGGGCCTGGGCATCCGGTCTCAAAGGGGAAGGGTTTGTGCTAGGGTATAACAATTGGACCAAATCTTCTTCTCTTCAATTCATTTCCTTTTCCTTTTCAATTTTCTTTTTTTTTAATTCTTTTTTCTTTTAAAAACAAAAATAAAACTTTACTTAATTCCTAACCCAAATTGTCCTACCAAATTAAATTAATTAATTCTAATAATTATCACAACTAATTAAATACCAAATTAAAAGACAACTAACAAAATTCAAAGCTAAAAATTAAACAATGCCAAAATAAATCATTTTTTGTGATTTTCCAATTTTGTAAAACACTAATTTACCAATTAATCTAAAAAAATAAAATTAAACCCTAAATGCAAATGCAGTGTATATTTTTATATTTTTCATTACTTAAAATGCACAGACAAAAATGCAAACAATTAATAGAAAATGTCACAAAAATCCACAAAATTGCAAACACTGAAAGAAATTATTTTGTTTTGAATTTTTGGGAGTAATTCATATAGGGAAAAAATCACGTACTCATAGTTGCCCCTCTTTGCTTGGAAACACGAAGAGTTTTCGTGCAAAGATAAGTGAGTGAATACGAGCAATTTTTGCCTGTTTGAATACTCTGTGTGAAGCATTTTTGAAAGATTTGACCGCACCCTGCTTCACAGGTTGCCTACATATCCTTGGCTAAAAAAGAATCAGGTCAGTGTAGTTCGGGAATGTCTGGTAGTAGGGACCACCACGAAGTTGTGATTTCACTATTGCTGCTGCTACTACTACTTCTCACTGAACCCCCTTATTACACCATGTCAAAATGAAAAGAAGCTAGCCTAAGCTATGATCTACAAATTACAAAAGTCCTATCTATATCTTCAAACTTGATTTTGTATTTCTTGTTACCTTGTTGTCTTGTATTCTCTCGGTGGGATCCATTTGTTGCCGCCTTGAGTTGTAAACTTAGATGTTTTCCCTTTCTCCGGATGGATGCCTGACAGCTGAACTTGAATGTATTCCCATACTCTCCAGGCGGGCTCCTGACTGCTAAACTTGAAATGTGTTCCCATGCTCTCCAGGCGGGCTCCTAACTTCAAAATAAACAAAAACAAAGAATATTTTCTGCCCCAATTTGGGTATCTGGGCACATATGTACGTGTAAAACGAACCACATTACCAAATATCAATAAGAATTTGAAAGCTAAAACTTGAATTGTACTCCCTTGTTCTCCAGGCGGGCTCCTGATTGCTGCGCTTGAATATATTCCCATGCTCTCCAGGCGGGCTCCTGATTGCTGAACTTGAAAGTATTCCCATGCTCTCAAGGCGGGCTCCTGACTTCAAAATAGACAAAACAAAGAATTTAAAAGCTAAAATTTAAATTTTACTCCCCTGTTTTCTAGGCGGGCTCCTGACTGCTGCGCTTGAAAGTATTCCCATGCTCTCCATGTGGGTACCTGCAATCAAAACAAACAAAACAAACGAAATTTTCTGCCCCAGTTTGCACTAGGAAGTTTTGTGAGTTGTTAGCAAAATTGCAAACCACTTATACTACTAATGCAATGATGAGAGTAAACTAAAGACTAGACTAGGATGTGCATCTCTTACGAGTACAACCAAAAACTTTGACTAGAAAATGCGTCTGCTAAAATAAAACCTGAATGAACCAAATTAGGAAGTGAGTCTCCTAAGTGTAAATTTAAATTACCAAGGCTAGGAAGTGCGTCTCCTAGGGGTAAAAACTTCAGTGACTAAAACTAGGAAGTGCGTATCCTATGAATGAACTCTCAATTTAGGAAATGCGTCTCCTATGGGTAAAACTTCAATGAACCAAACTAGGATGTGCGTCTCCTAAGGCTGAACTTACAGGACTTAAACTAGGAAGTACGTCTCCTATGAATGAACTCTCAATTTAGGAAGTGCGTCTCCTATGGGTGAAACTTCAATGACTCAAACTAAGAAGTGCGTCTCCTAGGGGTGAAACTTCAATGACTCAAACTAGGAAGTGTGTCTCCTATGAACGAACTATCGATTTAGGAAGTGCGTCTCCTAGGGGTGAAACTTCAATGACTCAAACTAGGAAGTGTGTCTCCTAAGAATGAACTATCAATTTAGGAAGTGCGTCTCCTATGGGTGAAACTTCAATGACTCAAACTAAAAAGTGCGTCTCCTAGGGGTAAAACTTCAATGACTCAAACTAAGAAGTGCGTCTCATATGAATGAACTATCGATTTAGGAAGTGCGTCTCCTAGGAGTGAAACTTCAATGACTCAAACTAGGAAGTGCGTCTCCTATGAATGAACTATCAATTTAGGAAGTGCGTCTCCTATGGGTGAAACTTCAATGACTCAAACTAAGAAGTACGTCTCCTAGGGGTGAAACTTCAATGACTCAAACTAGGAAGTGCATCTCCTATGAATGAACTATCGATTTAGGAAGTGCGTCTCCTACAACAAAATATGACTTGAAAAACTTAAACTAGGAAGTGCGTCTCCTAGGGGTAAGACCTCAGTTTAGGAAGTGTGTCTCCTACAAGAAAATATAACTTGAAAACCGAGACTAGGTAGTGTTTCTCCTAGGGGTGATGTGTGATCTTCTAAATAGCCTTTGCGTAAGCAGAATTGGCGCATTACACCTGAAAATTTCCAGCTTTCAAGCTTTGATATGAACATAGCTTTCACCCCTGTTTCAGACAAAGAAAACTTATGAGTTTAAACATGGTGGTTGGTTTGTGACCTTGACTTTGAGGGCGATTGCTCCTCCACGTGCCATGATAACTTTGATTTCACTCTAAAAGACATTGCTTGTTTATTGACTAACTAATTTCTCTGTCACCCTTATCACAAAAAATACCTCTTCTCCGTCCTGACCCAATACCCTTTATCTGTTGCATTAGTCATGAACTGACATTTACCAAACCTTTTATTTCACATGAATCCCAAACCTTTCTTGACTTAAACCATTGGCCTTGGCCTTGAGGTCTATTGCTCCTTCACTTGCCATGATAACTTTGATTTCTGCTTGGAAGACCTTGCTTGTCATTGGTTAACCACTTTCTCTGTCAACCTCACCATAGAGAATACCTTTGATCTGTTCAACCAACATCCTCTATCTGTTGCATTATTCAGGAATTGATATATACCAAACCTTTGTATTTCACCTGAATCCCAATATTGATTGTTACCAACTCAGTCCGTTTGTTGTTCTTTCCTGACTTATGCCACTTTGATGTGCTAGCCAGATCCCGTTTTGTGCAATTAGAAAGCTGGTAGCAAATTTTAAAGTCATTAATTATTACTTGTTCTAACCAAACAGACTCGGGAAGAGGAAGTAAACAAGAAAAAAGGAACAGAATAAAGGACAATGGAAAGAGATGATTCCTAACAAGAAAACTACAAAGTAGAAACCTATCAAGTATGGATATCAACCCTAATGACCATGACACGAACCTGTGGTCTATTCTGTCAAGTAAGTCTGATGTTCAACTCTTGTTATACCGCTAAACCGTGAAATTGGGCTTCAATGATCCGATTATCTAATCTGATTCACTATCCTTATTCGACTTGTAGTGCCCGAAGTGTTTTCACCATCAAGCCTCTCTCAGTTTGTTCTTTCTCTCAATTCACCGTCGCCTTATGGTGCCTGTGAAGGTTTTCACCAATAAGACTCTCTCATTTCTTATTTCTCTCAACTTTCATCGCCTTACGGTGACCATGAAGGTTTTCACCAATAAGGCTCTCATTTTTCATTTTCCTTGTTTGGACCTGAGTGTTGCCCCTGGTGTGATTCATCTCTACTCGCTTGACTTGGCATCTCTTGAAGATTGATCGGAAGGTCTTTCTTTGGACTGTAATGTGGGCTTTTGGATAGGGTGAGAAAGAAACGGTATCACGAAGGCCCAAAGAAACTTGAATGGGTTCAAACTTACAACTTTTGGAATCAGATGTTTTGCATAATCACAACTTCTGCCCCAGTTTCTTTGCTTGGGAGCTTTTGGATTTTTATTTTGATGGGACCGAACCGTGAGGCTACCTACGTATCCTTAAAAGGAATCAGGTTGAATGTAGTTCATGAAATTGGAATTGCTTTGTTATTTTTTTGGTACTTTTCTCTCTTTTTTTTCTTTTCTTTCTTCTTTTCTCTTTTTGTTGTTTTTTTCTTTTTCTTTTTCTGTTTTTTCTTTTTTTTTTCTCTTCTTCTTCTTCTTCTTTTTCTTCTCTCTCTTTTCATTCTTTTATCTTCTCTTTTTCCTTTACTTATATTTACGCTTGTGTTTCTGATCTTTGCTACTGATTCCGAAAGAGGAGGTATGAAAGAAAATGAATAAAGCTCAAAGGGGTAACAAAGGATAAAGTGTTTAGATAGAAGAACGAAATGCCTTCGTCATTCCAATCTTCAAAATATGCCAAGTACAAAAAACACAGTTAAACAAACCAAGGAAAACATTCGTAACATCTTCTGATTGAACTAGACTTGATAACCATATCCTCACATTCACCTTTTACATCTGTTAAATACAACACACCATTGGACAACACTCTCATTCTCTTTACCACGAACGACCCCTGTAATTTGGGGGCAAAATTTCCTTTGGCTTCAAACTGATGCGACATGATGCATTTCAATAGTGTTCTGCCCCAGTTTCACATGGTTTGGGCTTCAAATGATCTCAAAGTGCCCAAATATGTTCTTATTTCCCTTAAGTGCCCCTGTCATCTTCAAAATTGTCTCATTGCTTCCTGGTTAAATTGACTTTTAAGACCAGGCTGAGAATTACGCGCGTAAGTCATGTCACTAGAGTCGACAGGAAAAGGACTATAAAAGGAAAAGAAAACTAACAAAAATGACTAGAAATAATAGAAAATAGAAAATTGCATTATACAGATGGTGAAAGTGTTTGAACAACAAAACAAGCAAACTAAACTGGGGTTACAACCGTGGAACAAACCTAGAAAACACTAAACGATCTACTACGTCTAAACAAACTAGGCAAAATAAAAGGATAGAAGGGTTTGAGTCAAGACAATATCTGGATTACAACCCTGAAAATAACCCGGACAATAGAAATGACAACAAAATAAACCACCAAAACTCCACTCCCGCTGACCAAGAAATGGAGCGTCTTTCCACTTACCAAGCACTGCATCTTAACCACTAGATTCCACGTAAATATTGCCAAAACCATTAACTTCATTATCATTAACTTCAGTCACCAAGTTCCCCAGAGGATTCCCATGCTCCGTGTCACTATCATTGATCACAATTACTCCTTCTTGAATCATTCTTTCTATTTCCCTTTTCAAAGAACGACAATCTTCAATACTATGCCCTTGGACATTAGAGTGGTACATGCATCGTACAGTAGGATCAAAGCCTTTTGCATACGGGTCTGGAGCATAGCCAAAGAGCGGCTCAATCAGGCCAGAATGCTTTAACTTTTCAAACAAGCTTGTGTAGGACTCCCCAATTGGCGTGAAACTATTTCTTTGCCTTTGTTCTCTTCCATGTCCTGTTTTCTAGGGTTGTTGGGTGCTCAAAAATGTTGTGAAGGAAATAATGCATTATGCGGTGCTGGTGCTCGCCATAGGGAGTGACCTGGCGGTTGGACATATGACTGGACATTGTTTGGAGGATAATACTGAGGTGGATTATGTGGAGCTCAGGGATAGGTTTGGGGTTGGAGTTAAGGCTGGGTATATTGGTGAGGCGGACCCTTCGGTCCATGTCGTGACTCTGAAGCAACCATGGCAACATCATCATGTCCTTCTGACCCAGCAAGCTTCCTGTGTCATTATGAATTGCTTGTGTTGTGGCTTTTAAAGCAGAATAACTCATGATCTTCCTAGACTTCAACCCATCTTCTACCATTTCTCCCATTTTTACCACATCATTAAAAGGCCTACCCACAGTCGTGATCAAATGCCCCAAATAAGTTAGTTCTTGAGCTTGAAGAAAGTAGTCGACCATCTCTTTTTCTTTTATCGGGGGATCGACTCTGGCAGCTTGCTCTCTCTATCTGAGCCCGTACTCCCTAAAGCTTTCATTAGGATTCTTTTCCATCTTGGTGAGGGACCTGCGATCCGGGATGATTTCTATATTATACTGAAAGTGTCCAGCAAAGGCCTGAGCCATATCGTCCCTCGTGTACCACCCGTTAGCGTCTTGGCGCTTGTACCATTCCAGAGCTACCCCACTCAGACTCTGACTAAAATGCGCCATCAATAATTTGTCTTTCCCACCAACGGCTCTCATCTTACTGCAGTAACCTCTCAAACAGGCTACGGTATCTCTGTGCCCGTCATACAAATCAAACTTTGGCATCTTAAACCCAGCAGGCAGTTGGACGTCAGGAAACAAGCACAAGTCTTTGTATGCCACGCTCATCTGGCTCCCTATCCCTTGCATGTTTCTTAAAGACTGCTCTAAGATTTTCACCTTCTTGGATATCTCATCTTGCTCCACTGTCTTACCAGGCTTTTCAATTTTACTAGGAGCCTCAAAATGAGGAGTGTGAGAGTATGGATCTGAGACTTTGAAAGTTGGTTCTGGAGCGTAGTGTTGGGCATCAAGGACTTTGAACACAATCTCGTTAGAGGATCGAGGAAAAGTAGCTGGAAGAGGAGCTACAATAGCATGAGTGGACAAAAGAGCGGGATATGAGGTGGGTTTGGCGGGTATATTGTGAAAATGTCATGGGGAGATATCAACAACAGGGGGAATCTGGATTTGTGATGGTGGTGGAATAGTTGCAGGGTTTTCAGTGTAGCTAGTGGGGAATGAAGGTGGAGGGTGCCCCCTGATCCCAGACTGATACATTTCTGTCATCTGTTGTTTCACCCTTTGGACCTCCTCTTTCAATTCAGACTCCGACTCCACAAACTCCCTTGACGGGTCAACAACTCTTGTGCCCGAGTTTTTGCTAGCCATGACTACCTTGCCCTTTGACCTTGTGTTGTATGGACGAGTTACCTTAGAACCACAAACCAACCACCTTTCTGCTATAATGAGGAGAACAAAAAGGAACCAAATGAAGTCATCATGTTAGCGTTAGGGCATTTAACAGCTAAAAATTTCACATGTAATGCAATGCGCCTAGCCACAGTTATCGGTTCTAAAATGACTTCGAGGGTACGAAGGTCAGTTGGCGTCATCCCAATTTGTTCATTTCAATCCTCTATTTTCTTTGCTTTTCTAGCACTTGCTTGATCATTTTCCTTCCTCTTTTTTCTAATTATCACTCTTTTCTTTCCTCTTATTTCTCACGTCCCATAATTTCACCCTTTTTTCTCTCTTTTGTTTTTTTGTTCTTTTTTTTCTTTTTCCTTTTAATAAATAAAAAATGATTCGATTGAACCCTACGTATGTTGCCTACGTACCATGACCCCGCATGAATGATATTTTTGCGTAGTTCTGGAAGATCGTGAATAAAGTAAACAAACTGACATTCAAATCTTTCTATATTTTTTGAATTTTCTAGACTTAATATTCTATAGCCTATTCCAAACGCAAGCTCAACGAGCATATACCCTTTTTTTTTTGCTTTTTTTTCTTCTTCTTGAAAAAAACACTCTATGGGGAATTATTAAGGAGAAAGCCCTCCAAAAGAAAAATATTTTTTTTATTTATGAAGGAAATCTAAAGAATAAACCACAGAAAAATATTTTAAATTTTCATTTGATATTTTGACGCAAGATTTCGAAACAAGCAATAAAAAAGATAACATAAAATATTTTTGGATTTCAATTTTGATTGCCTAAAGGAAAAATTCTAATGATAAACAAAAGACAAAGTATGTTTTTTCTATATCCTAAAGTTCTTTGGAAAATAAAAGAATTTTTTTTTATTTTTCATTAATTTACCAAAGAAGAACCTCAAAAGAAAATCTTTTTGGATTTTTGAGATTAAATACCTTAAAGAAAAATTTTAAAAAGGTACTAAAAGGATTTTTTTTTTTGAATTTTTGGTCCTAATATAGTAAAGGAAAAGAAAAAATAATTTTTATTTCAAGTCCTGGATATTAATTTTCTAGAGGAAAAACCACCTCAAACAATATGTTATTTCATTTCTACAATTAGTATTCTAAATAAAATTCCTAACGGACATATAAAATGCAATTCTTTTTTTTGATTTATTACACACCTTTTCAAATGCAAAATAGAAAGTATAGTAATAATAATAAAACTCGATATTACTATTCAAAACTAAAAGACGACATAAAATAAAAAAAACAGACTCAAAACACAAAAAGAAAAGAAAATCTTCTTTTAATCCACTTATGAATGAGCGATCCTGACTAGATGTCCTAGACTCTGTCATGCTCCAACTTCGGTAAGTAGACCCACACCTATATGAGAAAACTTTAACCAACACTATGTGAGATAATGACATTTCCTATTAGACACATGCAAGACATGATTGAGACTATTTTTGCAAAATGACTTATTTGGCCAAAAGGTGGCTAGAAGTGCAAAACTTGGCTAAGACCCCGCAAAGCCAAGAACCTAAGATTTGCTAGGAAGACCTGACCCTATGTGGGTTGCTTACGTATCCCGCCCCGAGAGACGAGAATCAGATTCGCGTAGTTCGGGCAGATTTGATAAGGGCGAGAAATTTTAAAAAACATGACGAAACATGCAAACTCTATTTGGATTTTCTATTTCTCGCTCTTTTTTTTTTATTGACTTTTGGAAAAAAATAAAGGGGAAAGTGCAAACTCTTTTTTTATTTTTCATTTTCATTCATTTTTTTTCTTGAAAAAGTGTGAAAGAAAATTATAACTGGGCCCCACTTGCTTCATTTTTATACTTCACCCTCTTTTTTATTTTTATTTTTCTTTTTTCCTTTCTTTTTTCCTTTTCATTTGTGTTTTTTTCATCTGCCCTCGGCTATCATTGGTCCGCCAAATGACCCTTTTACCCTTGAATAAATGCGACATATAGCACATAGGATGCTTCAAGATGGTCTGTTATTTTGGGTACACCTGTCCTAGACGAACCGAACCCCTGTGTTGAGTCCCCTAAGTCTAATGCACATGATGCAAACAAGCGTTCCTCCTAGGGATCCGGCATGAGGTTTTGTTATTCTAGGTTTAAAACCTGGGTTTATTGTTCTAGACCTGGCTTACCCGAGCGGACAACTCGAGCCGAGGCGGGGAAGCGTACCGGGAATACAGAAGCTCCGCCGGCTTAGCAACTTGTCTGAACCTCTTTCTAAATGGGATAAGACTCTAAACAGAAGAGAAGTCACACGAAGTGCACCCTTCTCCATGATGTAGAAGACTCAGAGAGAAGAAGGGTTTTGTAGCAGTTTATATATACAATTCACCAAATATCAAAGCGGTAAAACATTTAGCACATTTTGCATGAAACATGTAGAAAAATCAGATAAAACCAAATAGAACAGTTATTCTAAGCTCGAATTCTTGAACCCTGAACCGAAATTTTGGGTTCGGCTCCCCAGCAGAGTAGCCAGAGCTGTCACACTTCCATTTTTACTATACCCTCGGGAAAGGATATAATAAGGGGAGTTTTTCCAAATAAAGGACAATCAAAATGGGATTCATTTATTAAGTCTCAGAGTCGTCACTTGGGAGATTTATGGTGTCCCAAGTCACCGGTTTAAAATCCCGAATCGAGGAAAAGAATGACTCTGTTTAACAGTCCGCGAACCAAAAATCCGAGTAAGGAATTCTATTAACCCGATAGAAGGTGTTAGGCATTCCCGAGTTCCATGGTTCTAGCATGGAATCCCTAGTGGTATCTATTCTTCGTTACTTTGGGATAGATCGTGGAATTGGCTAAACGATCCTTCCGGGTCTAAAGATTTGTAATTATTATTTGAGGGCCCCGTTTTGTCTATTTTGCGATGGGGTTCATCTCATTTCAATTTTTAAGGTCGAACCTAGGGTTTACTATGTTTTCTATCACTTGTTTTTGTCTTAATCGATATAATGACTAATGCTATCTAGTTAAGGTTTGTATTAATGTCTTTTATGTCCAGGCCTTTATATGATTTGGGCCTGGAAATTGGTTCAGCAGAAAGGGATAATGCACAACTGTGCATGAGATACGTCTTGGCCCAACTCGTGCATACTGATTCTGCTCATGTGAGTATCAGGGCTATGATAATTAATTAAGGGCTTAAACACAATCATTTAACTGTTAATCTACACATAAAGTTTTTAATAGTACATGATCAAAATTTCCAAAAGGTGATAGTACAGCATTTTTATTCATGCATTATAGTTACGAATTCGTTCAAATCTGGACACTCCTATTATTAAACAACTTGTAAATTAACTATCCTAATTCACTGATTCGTGCTATAAGTTGATGCACTGATTATTCAGATGTGAAAATTAAATAATCATTTTTGTTCGACTGGAAACATTAAACTGAATCTATAATAAACCTATTCAAATTAAGTCCTGGATTTCATTCATA
>MU740074.1:290502-301668 GCA_026770625.1 Nicotiana glauca
CACCCATGAAATTGCTATAGAAAAGGAGGAAACATAATTACGAAACTAGCTTCCACTATGAGCAAATCAGAGAAAGCATGGGATGCTTCACTCACGTGTATGATTCCATTCCTAGGGGAATGGCATAAGTTTCGCGGGAAAAATGTCAGCCGTCCGGACACGGGCAAACTGACTAATCCACTCCTGATCTCCATCTTCCTCATCGTCAATAACAAAGGGCGTAGACGAACAACACCGCAAGGTTAGCAGACCTCGATGATGAAAGGGCCGGTACAACCTGACGAGATGGCTGAGCGTGAATTCAAGCCCTGCCTTCTTTGCAAAGAAACTCATCATCAATACTATTCTCCAAAACAACGAAGGTATCTGTGCCAAAGAAACCCGATACTTTAAACAGAAGTAGAGCACGACCCTATCAAGGGGGACTAGTGCGAAAGGGTACAGGCAAACATTTAAGAATCCATCGGCAAGGTCTGAGATGATACCCACATCCGAGGGAAGCACCTGTAACGCTATCCCCTCGCCCTATCCACAGTCTCTCCTCACCAACTCAAGGTACTCCTCTCTTATCAAAGACATTCTATTCAAGTTAAACTCTCGTGGATCCTGAGCGCTGGGAGTGGAAGCCTCTCTCTCTGCCGGATAAACATTGAAGTAGCAGTCATGGCTACGGCAAGACTGGATAGCTAAATCGAGAACCTACACAAATACTCTGTTGTTAAGGTAACAAAGTACTTAACGCCGAAATGGGAGGATAGCTATCTAAAATAGTGGGATGTCCCAAGAAGCGGAAGAGGCCCCATATATATATGGGGAAACAACACCAGTCCGACTGACCAAGATAGGCCATGGGAGGCCAATAACATCAATATGAGTCCCGAGGTGGTACCCGACCTCGAGGGCCTCCATAAAAAATAAGTTAGTCTTCAAGGAGCCAACAACATCATTTCCAGTCCCGAGGTGGTACCCTACCTCGAGGACCTTCATCCACAAGAAGTTAGGCTTCAAAGAGCCAACATCATCATCTCTAGTCCCGAGGTAGTACCCGACCTCGAGGACCTTCATCAACAAGAAGTTAGGCTTTAAGGAGCCAACATCATCATCTCCAGTCTCGAGGCGGTACCCGACCTCGAGGGTCTCCATCAGCAAGAAGTTAGGCTTTAAGAAGACAATAGTATCATCTCCAATCTCGAGATGATACCCGATCTCGAGGACCTCTTCCAAGGAGGAAAGTTGGGCTCCAGAAAGCCTTCAGCACCACTATAGAGTTTGAGATGGTATCCGACCTCGAAGGCTCCTCTCAAGAAGAAAAATAAGCACTTCGAGCTCCGTCCGTGAGGGCTCGACCTTAGGACATCGCCTAAATATAGGAAACCCCTCCTCAAGGACCTATATACAATGCCTTAAAAGGCTATCTACATCAAGTTCAAAGCAAGTTTCCAGATACGTAAAAGCTAACCCTCACTCAGAGACCGCTCTAAAAAATTTCAAGGATCGAGGTCTTATTTCCATGTGACTCGAGGTCCTGACGGCCTGAGTCTATCGTACCAATTCATGCTTGGTCCGAGAACGAGGTGGGCTCGGAGAGGAGCCGTGTATATCAACCAAAGACCGGAAAGAATACTCGTACCCGAGTTAGATATTGACAATAGTCAGCAGAGGCATACATTCAGAATTCCCAAAAATATAAAAGAACATGGAAAGCATCAAAGACGAAAGTCGAGAAAATACTTTATATTCATATTCATAAACATTTGGTTCCTTACATATGATAACAAAAGCCCACAAGTGAACCTTACACAGAAACAAAGACACGAAGGGGTGCACACCTATAGTGATAGCCTAAGGGCCTAGTCTACCCTCGAAGGTTGATCTCTGGTAGTAATATCTCCGAGCGCCACCTCATCAAGCTCGCATCCTCAAAGGAAATTCCTTCGATCGCCACCTCCTCTAGGTTCCCAGCTCGATCCAACGGAATAACATCGCCGAGGGAGAAAATGAAGAAGAGGAAAGGGGGAGGATACAGAAGAGGCAAAAAAAAGAAACATAACCCGCCGAAGCCAAAGGTTGAAGATTCGGCCGGCCTCAACCTCAACAGCTGGTTGTGCCTTTTTATCCCTTGGGAAAAAATCCAAGGGATGAAGTGCCATACCAGGCCAGAGTAGGAGAGTGAGAAATTGTCTATAGTCCAAACACTCTCCCTAGAAGCAGTGTAGAATCCAACGCCCTTCTAGATTGGAAGAAGTCGGCCACCCCTGTATCATCTTCTCGAGCCAATAAGGACAACAGTGGCAGGCGTATTAATAACAACAGCAAAAACAAGAAGTTATGATATTGCTCAACAAGGGAAAGCTCAGGCAGAAAGCCACCACACAACTGATGAGAATGCGGCCAAATGATCTTAAAGCTGTGCACCCCAAACATGGTGATTAACAATAAAGAAAGATTGTGAAAAGAAAGGAATAAATGAATAGAGGAAGGCACTTGGATAGAGAGATAACGCCAGAATACCCCCATTTATAGGGGCGATAGTGACACGACCATCAATGCCTTTGAAAGACGGATCTGCAGGTGCAAACAATGCGTTCTTGAAAGTAAAATCAATGGCAGTACTGCCAATTTGAAGAATGGGAATGGACAGTGCTTTGAATAGCGTCAAAAGACAAGTCCATGGGATGTCCCTGTTATCGTGAAGTCCTGTGTCACATGTTGCATCGTCAATATGATGTCCTCAAAGGGACCCTGAAGAGTCGGGCATCAAAATCATTTCCCATCACTTCGTTCAAGGAAACGCGGAGACTATCTGTATACGGTAAAATTAGAGAGTCCAATTTCCCATCATTAAATTCATTTCGGAAGATCATCTAGAGGACTCGAGGTTGCGAAGCCGTGATCGAGATCCCTCCCCTGGGGCTCGCCAATGCCCGGCCTAAGAGAATATCGACTGAGGCTAGAGAAAAAACGGGGAGTTCCCAAGGCACACGGTTAAGTCTGACAAAGTCGGCCTGCCCAGAACCCGTATCAAGGTGTCGTGTCTAGCATTCCCATCTTCATATCTTTGTAATTAATATTTTTTGTACTATGTTATGATTTCCCTTCTATATACAGGGGATCCTTACTATTNCTCTCTCTCTCTCTCTCTCTCTCTCTCTCTTTTCTCTCTAACAAATTCTCTCGATACTATTGCTCATATTTATTACTTTCATACTTGTTCTTCATTTATTTTCTTGTCATTGGCCATAAAGAGCCTCCCTTAATTATATCCTAACTGTTAGCCCATTTCGGATTATCCCCGATAGCTCGAGCCCGATCCCAGGCATCAACCTCAAGGCCCCGCATCGGTCAGTCCGAGTCCTGAATAGCTAACTCCTCGATTTGTTATAAATCTACTTTAGTTCGCATTTCATCCTTAAACTTCACATACCTAACATCAACTTCTTAATAACTAGCATAAAAATAGATCACGTTTTTTTAGAGTCCCATCGACAAATTTAATTGTTATTATCATTTTTACGGTAAACAACCTATGTATCATTAGTCAGGACGACGCATTGAGACAATGTTTGAGAATCCCTAACTCCCTCGTAGCCCATCTATAACATCACAAAGCACTGGCACATTGCGGACACTAAGAGCGCAATATCATGCACAAGTGGATGTAAAGGAATATAAGATATATGCTTCGAGCTGAATCAATATCGCACGATAAGTGATGAAAGAAGTGAGATTATCCTAATAGTTCTATAGCCTTTCGAAGATAAGTACAGACGTCTCTGTACCAATCCGCATGACCCTACTAAACCTTCTTATGACTCGTAGCACCTATGAACCTAGAGCTCTGATACCAACTTGTCACGACCCAATTTTCCCTCCGTTGGGTTTCATGATGGCACCTTATCTTAGGGACTAGGTAATCCTAAAGTTTTTTGAATATCATCAATAAAGAAAATCTAACAGTCTTAACATAGAATCTTTACAAATTTACAATTTTTCAAAAAATCGGTAGTACAAGTCATAAGCTCTACAGAGTTAGCTACAACTTCTAAATGTAACTGTTCAAAAATGAGTAAAAACAGTTGAACACAAGTAAGAACATGACTCAAAAGATTGCAAATGTAGCAGCAGGTTTACCTTGAGTTCCTCGAGCAATGATCCAGCAGCTACTAACCATCAATACCTCGATCTAGACAAAAATGCAGAAGTGTAGAATGAGCACACTACATCGGTGTCCAGTAAGTATCAAGACTAACCTCGGTGAAGTAGTGACGAGGACTGGTCAAGAACCCACTGGTCTAATAAATTGAACAAGCATAAGTATATGAATGATAGAACATGGCATCTATCTAATGACTACATGATATGGCTAACAACATAGCAACTACAATAAGGAAGGAAAGACATCAAGTACTAAGACAACACTATAATAAGACACATAAGGATGCACAGGAACACAGCCCAAATCCAAAAATCACAATACTATAAGGGCAAGTAGTAACTCAGTACTGCAATAGTTTCCACATCAGGCCTTAGCCAACCACCCCAATATTTTAGTTAAATCCTTCAAGTATAAACTTTCACCCGTAAGTTTTTATATTGAAATCTTTAAAATATAATCTTTTCCAATAGGAAGATTCTTCTGAAATATACTTTCTTCGGACATAAACTTTTCAACTAAATATTCTTCAAATATAGCTCTTTCAAGATAGTTACTTTTCAAATATACTCTTCAAATAAATGTCTTTCAACCATAGTTTCTTCAAGATGAATTCTTCTTAAATAAAACTTTTCAAGTAAATATCCTTCGAGTATAGGTCATCCTCTGACACTTAAGTATAGAAGATTAACAGCTCCGAACACTGACATATCAATAGGGGAATCTGCCGGGGTCCCCTGCCAGGGTCCCCTGCCATAGCCCCGAATTCATTATGAAGTACAGGGGGATCTCCCGAAATACGTCTGTAATCGAAAAATAAATATGAAGTACTGGTGAATCTCCCAGAATATGTCTGTATTCCCAAATTAAATATGCAGTATATGGGGATCTACCGGAATACGTCTGTAGTCCCAAAGTAAACATGCAGGGGGATCTCCCAGAATACCGTTCGGTACTCCCAAAGTAAATATGCAACGCAACCAATAGAGATAACGATTACATCACAGGAGAAACCTCGTATATCACCACAAGAAGTACATTAGCAACAATGATAATACTACAACATACGGTGAGTAAATCAACTCAAGAACTTTAAATCACCAGGAAATGGTAGAACCCGATCACAAGGAATAAGCATAGTAAAAAATGGTAAGCATAAAGGGAACGGTTCAACAAAAGGAAAACTAACATATAATAGTGACCCCACAATATGTAAGTCAACAACAATGAACTCAGCATGAGTTAAATAGTCCCAATTAAAGCCGAGTCAACTAAGATATAAGTGATCTAAACTCCTTTAAGGTTGGACAGTTACGAGGATATTTGATAATTCAATTAAGGGAAGATGATCTTAGCTTCGCTTAAGACTAAAACAATTTTAGGAAGGATAATAATCGTGCCCAAATAAGACAAGTAGTCATGAAAATATAGCATGACAATAGGCGAGGCAGAATTCTTCAATTAAGTCAATAAGAGTCAATTAAGCAGTAAGAGTGAATCATTAAGCAGTTAATTCCAATTCATCATGTAGACGTAAAACTAGTAAATAGGAAATGCAATAATATCAAGAACAATTTCATACACAGTTAATATAATGAACTAAGAACCCTAAAAGGCAAAATCCCCACAAATAAGTCCGAGTATGCACTCGTCACCTCACGTACATGGATTACAATCAATATAGAAGACTCAAATCCTAAGGGGAAGTCCCCCACACAAGGTTAGGAATGATACTTACCTCAATCTGGCCAACTTAATACTCAATTTAGTTTTTCCTTTACCAATTCATCAACGCTAGGTTTAATCTAGCCAAAAACGACTTAAATAGATCAAATAATGCAAGAGAAAATAATTTGAATTATCAAAGCCATGAATACAATTTGCAAAGATTAAACAAAAGTCAACTCCCTAGGCCTGCACCTCGAAACCCGACAAAATTGTAAACCGAATGCCCATTCCGATACGAGTTCACTCATACAAAAATTATTAGATTCCGATGCCATTTGGTCCTTCAAATCATCATTTTATATTTTTGAAAGAATTTATAAATTTTTCCCAAATTTAATCCCAAACCATGAATTTAATGATATATACATGCGTATCAAACACAAATGATTTCCTTGAAAAACTCCCAAAAATTTTCCTCAAACCGAGCTCCCAAAGTCCAAGATGTGAAATAAAAATCTTAGACCTTGTATATATAGTCCACTCTCTGATCTCCACTACTCTGACCGGGAAAATCTAAGCGCGGTCGCAAAAAATCCAAGCCCCTGCAGTCGCGAAAAGGTGGTGCGGCCGCACTTTTGGTGGCTACACTGATAGGCATTAGTATTTTGGCCATAACTTTTTCTACAAAAGACCAAATGATGATATCTTTTCTTTTCTGAAAATCAGATACGAAGGGATACAACTATTATTTTTGAATCATCTCGAAATTCCTTGTAGATTAAAAGATATATGCTTCCGAAGTCGGACTAGCGAATCTGCAGATCTGCCCTGGAGTGCCTCCGCGACCAGATTTATGCTGTCTGCGCCCCCTACTCCACCCTCGGCAAAATTTCATCGCCCTCAGCAAAAATTCCTTCTCCCTCACAGAAAATCCTTTGCCCTCAGTGAAAATTAAGCACCAGAACCATGCCTGAGTTCTGCTAATGCCCAGACTCGCTCAAAAATCACCCGAAACACACCCGTGGCCTCCAGAACCTCAACCACATGTGCCATAAAGTCCTAAAATACCATACTAACTCAATCGAGCTCTTGAATCACCTCAAACAATAAAAAAAACATGAATCACACACTAATTCAAGCTTAATGGACTTGAAACGTCAAACTTTCACAACCAATGCCGAAACCTATCAAACCTCGTCCGAATAACCTTCAATTTTGCACACACGTCACAAATGATATTAAGAACCTACTCTAACTCCCGAAATTCTATTCCGACTCTGATATCATAAAAGTCAACTCTCGGTCAAACCTCTCCATTTTTCAAGCTTCAACTTTTTCCAACTTCCACCGAAATATCTCAAATTACCCTACATGCCTCCAAATCCGAATCTGAACGCACACCTAATTCCAAAATCACCATACAAAGCTACTGACCTTGCCCAAAACTCATTTTAGAGCCGTTTACTCAAAATTCAAGATTCCAATCAAATTCTCACTACTTAAGCTTCCAAAACTAGATTTCTTCTTCCAAATCAACTCTGATTCATTCGGAAATAGAATCCAACCATGCGCGCAAGTTGTTACATATAATATGAAGCCACTCATGACCTCAAACTGCCAAACCGGATGCAATCGCTCAAAACGACCAGTCGGGTCATTACACGGCTTTGTACAGAAAAATATATAGAAGTGTAGTATGACTACACCACGGCGGTACCCAGTAAGTATCAAGACTAACTTCGGTGGATTAGTGAAGAGGTACAGTCAAGACACTCACTAGTCTAATAATATGTGCAGTATAACATACAAAATAATAGGAAACAAATAGCAATGATAGCAACAATAATCAACCAATCATGTAAATAATTGGGCAACAAGAACACCATAAACATTGCTCAACAAATAATGAATACAAGTACAACTAATTAATCAAGTCCTTCAAATATAAATCTTTCAAATAATAATCTTTAAGATATAATATTTTCCAATAAATATATTTCGAACATACTTCCTTCAAATAAATATCTTTCAAATATATGTCTTTCAATTAAACATCTTTCGAATATAATTCTTTCAAATAAATTTCTTTTGAATATAATTCTTTCAAATTAACATATTCTGAATATAATTCTTTCAAATAAATATCTTTCGAATATACTTCTTTCAAATAAGCATCTTTTGAATTTAACTCTTTCAACTAAAAGTCACCATGTGACACCTTATTTCATAACCATAAAATACGGGTCTCAGCTCACAGTACCTCGTGCAAATTTCTCTATCACAACTGCACGGACAAGTCACGTGCCAATTTCATCATCAACACTTCGTGCCCATATTTTATATCACAACTGCACAGACAATTCACGTGTCGATACCATTTTAATTATATATCCACGGCACCTTGTTCCCATATTTCATATCATAACTACACGGACGATTCATGTGCCAATAATAAATTCATCATATTTCCCCGGCACCTCGTGCCCATAACATAATCCGCCCGACAATATTCACAGGCTCGTAATTTCAAAATATATCTGAATATTATCAAATTTACTGAATTTATAAAATAAATTACACAATATAAAAGAACTCACAAGGAATTCATAACACAACATAAATATTACCAGCACAATATCCCCTCATCATCACATAACAATTACCAATACAATACCCCACCTCATCACATATCATCCCCGACAATAGCCACTCTTATCTCTCCTATATCCACCCTTTATCGCTCCTATAATAGCCTCCCTTATCGGTCCGTATAATAGCCTCTCTTATCTCTCCTACAATAGCCTCCTTATTTCTCCGTATAATAGCCACCCTTATCACTTCGCCCAAATAATATCCCAACATACATAACCATGGTGAAATGTCACCCTTATACCCATGTTATATCAACAATGGAATGCCACCCTTATGTCCTCACAATAATAACTCAAATTACACAAATATTATACGGAATATTATAACAAAAACACAATACCACAATTCATATCACAACTTGCCCATATACCACAACCAATTCCAAGGATACAACAAAATCAATTAATTTCACAATAAAAATCCAAGGCTCTGCACAATGTATATACAACCTTAAAACAACAACAAGGATGGAAAATAATTCATCATAGGAAAACATCTTCTTTAACTCAAATTTTCGATAATTACATTAATGCCTCTTATTAAATTATTTAATTAATTATTTGGTGATGGAAAATCCATAATAAAAATTATTTCTAATAAATATCAAATCAAAAAACACATGGAACTCACATAAAAATCCAAGTGGCAATCACACCAAATTATCATATAAATACAAACTCGACACACAAAGAATGAGGCATGACAATCAAGGATTTACTAAGTGTCAACATTTTTCAATTAAATACATATGTGTGTCTATGAATTTTTACCGATATAATTTGCACATATAAACCAAGTACGTATTCATCACTTCGCGTACATGGTTTCCAATCACACAATTTTCACATAAGACTCAATACCTTAGGGAAAATTTCCACACACAAGGTTAAGCAAGATACTTACCTCATTTCGCAACAAAATTCAAGATTGCAATAAACCTTCGCCTCACGAATTCGTATCCTAAAGCTTCAAATCCAGTCACAAACAATTCAATATACCCAATACAATCGTGGAATTAATTCCATATGAAATTACTAATATTTCGGATTAAAATCCGAAATTAATTTTATAAATCGATTGTGGGACCCACATTTCGAATCCTAGAAAACTCACTAAATCCAAACACCCTCTTCGATACGAGTTTAACCATACAAAAATTATTGAATTCCGACATCGGATTGCCTTTCAAATCTTAAATTAAAGTCTTTGAAGATTTCTACAATTTTCAACTCAATCTTTACCCGTTTAAACTCAAAAATCTTCTAACAAAACTTATTTGTACATATATGTATTCATAATACTCTTATACCCAAGAATCATACTCCTAATCACCCATCTTTGCCCCAAACTCGAAATTAAAGGCTAGGGTACGGAATCCTTACCTCTTAGATGAAGATCTTGAGATTGGGTTCCTTGATTCTTGAAGATTGATGCAAGATTGGATGATTTGAATGTTGGGTTTCCTCATTCTCTCTCTAAGATGCTCTCACATCTCTCTAGAATGCTCAGGAAATCACTTCAAAATAAACCCCAAAGCCTATTTATCAAAGTAGGATCTGGTTATGAAAATAGAAAAATTAACCCTCCAAAATTAGGTCTGCGGTCGCATAATGGACCGCAGAATGGGCATGTGGGCCACACAATGGTCGCACTAATCGATGCCCAGAACTGAGCTCTTCTGGACCATTCTGCGACCAGTTTGTGGTTGCAGAAGCAGTTTCGCGATCATATAACTATTCTACAATTGCAAAATTGGTCGCAGAATCGCATTTTTCCCTCTTATGGTAACTTGGTCATAACATTATGTAGGAATGTCCAAATGAAGAACGGTTTAAAGAGTTGGAAACTAGACTCAAAGATCATTTATTTGATAGCTTTTGTATCACATAACACCTTATGTATTTGTAGATATGCTCGTCCAAAGTGTGGTCTTGTGCGTACTCATTCAAAATTTTAGTCTATCATGTAATTTTTGAACTTGGCTTAGACTTAAGTCTTTCCTTAGACCCCATATCTATTATAATATTACTCGTACACTTATTATCATATCCAATTAATATCCATCATATTAATAGTCCTCGTCCGTACAAAAAATAGTACAATTAGAACACGTCAACTTTTTAATTTTGCCAAAATGTGCCGAATTGTTCTACGGACTTCCAACTCCAATTCCGGACATACGCCTAGTCCGAAATCACCATAAGAAGTTATTGGGACCATCAAAATTCCCTTTTGGGGTCCCTTGCACAAGAGCCAAACTCGGTCAACTCTTTTCATTTAAACTTCCAAAACAAGAATATATTGTTCTTTCAATTAAGTCTCAAATCATTCGAAACGCCAACTCGACCACGCGCGCAAGTCATAATACAAATTAAGAAGCTTCTTGAGGTCTTAAGCCGCTCAACAGGACACTAATTCTTAAAACAACAAGTTAGATTATTACAGTGGAAGCCCAACTACAAAATCCATTGTAACATGATCCCGTTGCCACTCAGGAATCTCAAGTCTCTAAAGCAAACCCCCCAGTCGTTGATGCTCGTACTTCACCTACTGACAGTTCAAGTACTGAGCCACAAACTCTACTATATCTTTCTTCATCTCCTTCACCAATGGTGCGGCCTCAAATCCTGATACATCTTCGTGGTACCGGAATAAATGAAGTACTGCAAACTGTGGGGCTCATCAAGAATAAA
>MU740074.1:304419-318631 GCA_026770625.1 Nicotiana glauca
TGTTCTCTTACTTGAGTAAAAAATTCCAAACTATTGATGTTTCTAGGCGTTTAGAAGGTTGTCTATTAAAAGTAGGGATTTCTACAGGTGGGTCGGGCTGGGCATTAGTTGGGTTATTAACAGGACTAGTAGGTGTATCATCTAAATCCGATTGGGTTTCATCTACATCCTCATTTTCCTCATTATTTTCTAAGATAGTCTCATTAGGATAAAGAGCATTCATAATTTCTTCATCTAATCGTTGACCTGGTGCAACATTATGGCAAAATTCACTATCCGAAAATTGAAAACAAGGGTTATCACTATCAAGAATAATAGGAGCAGCAGGACGATTTTAGAATATTTTGAACCTATGTGCCAATTTTAACTTATAACCCCTTTTATTCATTTTTTAAAGAAAGATTGAACGTCGTCTAAAATATATTTTTGGATCACGTCACATGAAATGCACCCGCAATCCGAAACACATTTTATTCAATGTTTTAGGATTTGGATTTGGATCACATGAAATGCACACCCGAGTTTAGGAAGGTAATATTATTAAAATATGCGCCTAAAGCAACTACGCGTTTTAACTTTGTGAGGGCCATAGAAATTTGCTCAATGGCACGCCCCGAATTCTAAGGATTAAACCACACGTAATTAAAACGAGGGCCATGCATTTGTTATTTTTATTTAGCAATCCTATATAGTAGAATGTGTTAAAAATATTACATATTCTCTAATAAATCCTACTAATAAAAATAATATAAAAGTTAAAATATTAAGATTAAACTTAAAAAATATAAAATAAAAAAAAGTAATGAAAATTCAAATATAGTCAAAAATTAGGTGTTCACAGCTATCCTCTTTGCTCGAGAACATGAAGAGTTTTCATGCAAAGAAAAGTAAATGTCATAGCTAATTTTTGCTCACATATCACTCCAATGGAAGCAATTTTTTCAAAAAAAAAGGTGATCGAACCTTGCTTCCGAGGTTGCCTACATATCCTTGGCTATAAAGGAATCAGGTTAGTGTAGTTCTGGAAGTTTTGGTAGTTGGAACTATCGGGAAGCTGTTTTCACTGTTGCTGCTGCAGCTACTGCTTGTTGAACTCCTTATTACACCAAAATAAAAAATAAAAATCTAAACTAGCTAAGCCAATAAGCTACGAGTTACAAGATTCCTATCTGTAAATCTCTTGAAGCTTGATCTTGAGTCTTGGCTGGCTCTTGCTGCCGACTCTGATCTGAATTTTGATGCTCGTCAGTTGTAACCGCTGGTTCATTCTTCAGTTTTGGCTCAAGGCGGGACATGCGAAGCCTTTGATTTCAATCATATCTTGGGTAATCCGCGTCTTTCTCTGCTTCAGCACTCTGAATTCACTTCTTTTGTTCTTTTATCTTCTTTTCTTTATTTTGGATTGAGACTCATTCTTTTGGTCATCTCGAACCCTGTGCCTCGAGGTCAAACCTGCTTAGACACCAAACAAACAAACAAACGAAATTTTTCTGCCCCAGTTTTCACTAGGAAAATTTCATGAGTTATTTGTAACTAAGATCTAAAGTATTTTTTTTAAAGCGATAAAATAAGGATTGTAAGTCTTTAAAAGGAAAAGCGACTAGGGAATGGAGGCCCTATGTCTAAAATCTCAACAAGGGAATGAAGGCCCTATATTGGCAAAAGGCGACTAGGGAATGGAGGCCATATATCTAAAAATCTAAACTAGGAATTGGAGTCCTATGTTGGCAAAAAGGCAACTAGGGAATGGAGGCCCTATGTCTAAAATCTCAACTAGGGATTGGAGCCCTATGCTGGCGAAATGTAACTAGAGAATGGAGGCTCTATGTCTAAAAATCTCAACTAGGGATTGGAGCCCTATGCTGACAAAAGGCGACTAGGGAATGGAGGCCCTATGTCTAAAAATCTCAACTAGGGATTGGAGCCCTATGCTGGCAAAACGCGAATAGGAAATGGAGTCCCTATGTCTAAAAATCTCAACTAGGGATTGGAGCCCCATGCTGGCGAAAGGCGACTAGGGAATGGAGGCCCTATGTCTAAAAATCTCAACTAGGGATTGGAGCCCCATGCTGGCGAAAGTTGACTAGGGAATGGAGCCCCTATGTCTAAAAATCTCAACTAGAGATTGGAGCCCCATGCTGGCGAAAGGCGACTAGGGAATGGAGGCCCTATGTCTAAAAATCTCAACTAGAGATTGGAGCCCCATGCTGGCGAAAGGCGATTAGGGAATGGAGGCCCTATGTCTAAAAATCTCAACTAGGGATTGGAGCCCTATGCTGGCAAAAGGCGACTAGGGAATGGAGGCCCTATGTCTAAAAATCTCAACTAGGGATTGGAGCCCTATGCTGGCAAAAGGCGACTAGGGAATGGAGGCCCTATGTCTAAAGATCTCAACTAGGGATTGGAGCCCTATGCTGGCAAAATGCGGCTAGGGAATGGAGGCTCTATGTGTAAAAATCTCAACTAGGGATTGGAGCCCTATGCTGGCGTAAGGTGACTAGGGAATGGAGTACCTATGTCTAAAAATCTCAACTAGGGATTGGAGCCCTATGCTGGCAAAAGGCGTAAAATTAGAGATTGGGGTCCTAAGCTACCCTTTTTTTGTTTTTGAATCTTCTTCTTATCTCCTTTTTTTTTTTCATTTCAATTTCTTTTTTTATTTCACTGAATGGTTAAATGCGGAAAAAACTTGGAGGGGACTTTCCTTTTTATAGATTGTTGCTGCAAAGCTGTTTCTAGCACTTGCGCTCTTCTTTTTCCTTTTTGGTTGCACCTGCTTCTTGCACGGTTGCTTTGAATTGCACCTATTTCAAATTTTCAAACAAAGAACAATTGTTAGTTTGAAACGGTGGTTGGTTTTGTGGCCTTGATTGTTTTTGATCACTTGATCTCGGCCCAACTTCTTTGATGAAGGTCTCAATTGCAACTATTTGTTTCCTGGAGACCAATTTCATTTCAGGCCCTGAGAACCTCTGGTTTTTTCCAGATTTAGCCATGACGGTTGGTTGGTGGAACTCAACCTTTTTGACTTTATTTTTCCTTCGTAGGCCTTTCCTTTCTAACTTTCTTTTCATTTTTTTTCTTTTTTTTCTTTTCTTCTCTTCAGAACATTGGGGAACTTTTGGCTCCTCAAACATTGCTACAATGGCTAGTCGCGTGGGACTTAACCTCTTCCAACTTTATTTTGCCTTTGTAGGCCTTTCTTATCTGGCTTCTTTCTTCCAACTTCAATTTCAGAGCATTTGGGGTATCTTGGCTTCTTTAACTTTTGCTGAGGCAGTTAGCGACGTGGGACTCAACCTTTTCAACTTCAATTGCCTTCATAGGCGCTTCAATTTGATTTTCTCCTGCCAAGAGTTTTGATTTCGAAGCATTGGCTTCCATGGCTAGTCGGGGTCGACTTGATCCCCCTGACGAGGCTGAGTGCCTTTTTGTACATTAGCTCGTGTCAAATGAAAGCTTTGTAAATCAGTCTTGCCATCCCTTCTTTGTCTTAGTTCTGGAATAGAGTTAGACCGAAAGGGATTTAAAGAAAAATAAATAATGGACAGGACAATGAATTTAAACGAGAGGTATCCCTTTCAGGGAGAGCAAAAAAGGACTTATCTGGAGTACATACAGACTTTAATGAACACGACATGCGTTTTGGATTGGATGCCTGATCTATGTAAACCGTCCGACTCTCAGAAATTCATCACAACTTTTATCTCAAAATCAAGAAACCTTGATAGGAATCTATCGGTGCTGATGGCTGTAAGGATCCTCTGTTCGATCTGGGGTGCCCTTTGCGGGTTTCACGAGCTGACCTCTCTCATTTCTCTACTCAACATCGCTTTATAGTGCTCTTTGCGAGTTTTAACTAACAAGACTCTCTTATTTTGATTTGTTTGCTTACTGTCGCCTCACGGTGCCCGCGTGGGTTTTCACGAATAAGACTCTCTCATTTTATTTTTCTCATTTTGACTGTATCGGATCTAAGTAGCTGTATTCTTTGATCCTTGAGCATTCTCACCGATTGATCGAAAGGACTTGAACAAGGTTTGGGTAAAAATGATTTGGATTGAGTTACAACTTTGGAACCTTTTGGGCGGGATCATCGCCAAACCATTATAGCATCTGCCCCGGTTTCATTTTTAGGAGAATTTGGATTTTTTATTTTGGTGTGACTGAACCCCAGAGAGAGGCTGCCTATGTATCCTTTCGAATCAAGTCGAACGTAGTTCATGGAACTTTATTTTTTGTTTTCTTTTGTTTTTCTTCTATTTTGTTTTGCTTTGTTTTCTCTTTCTTTTCCTTTCCTCTCTTTTTCGTTTTTTTTTTCATTTTCTTTTTCTTTTCTTCCTTTCCTTTTTTGTAGCTTTCTTTTCTTTTTCTTTTTTTTTTCATTTTATTTTTCAATAACACTTTTAGGTTCCAAAGAGGGTAATCAAAGAATGGGAGTCGGCTCAAAGAGTTTGCAAAGGGCTGATAGCATTGGGTAGCGAGAATGAAAGCCTTCGTCATCCCAACCGGAGAATATTAATACTATATGGAGGATCAATCAGAGTACCTTTGGGTTGAATTTGCATTGACAGTTATTTCAGGGACATTTCCTTCGATGCGCCCCATGTACAACGCATTCTTTTGGGCAGTACTCTTGTTGCAATGTATGGACCTTTCCAATCCGCAACCAATTTTCCTTCAGTTGTTCTAACTCTTTGTTTTATTTCCTTAAACTTATCTTCTTTGCGTTCTGACTCTTGACTCATTATTTCGAAGTCCGATAGCGTCTTAGGATCTGGGCATGAAGTCCGCAAGCATGTCATGTTATTGAAATCTGCACTTAACAGAACTGAAAAGAGAATAAGAAAAACAACAAGATTAAGAAAAGAGACATTCCTGGACAATGAAATATTAATTTCATTTGATTTTTAAATTTTTTTTTGAATTTTTTTTCAATTTTTAAAGAGAGAAGGGTTTACATCAGAAAGTAAGAAAATAGAGTAAAACATCTGGATCACACCCTAAGATAATCCGACTGTAGAAAGGATAGCAAGACTGGCTACTAAGACTCTCATATGATGACTTTCATGCTTGGCGACTATTTTTTTTGGCTTTTCTTCTGTCTCAGCAATGGCTGCAATGGCTGCAATGGCCTTCAGTGTCGGATAAAATTCCTCATCTTCACAAATCATTCTGACTATTGGCCCGATGTGGTGGGCAGGCAGCAGATTGTTCATCACATGAGACTTCTTAATTGGCTAGTTGTAAATAGCCCCAGGGATATGTAACAAAGGATTATCTCGGACCTAGACCGAGGTATTGATGGTGAGCTTCTTCATCCCGAAAAATAATTCTTTCAGTTTCAATCGAATCTTCAACTACCCTTTTGAGGGTCCAACGGTCCTTTGTACTATGTCTCACTGCTCCAGAGTGGTATTCATATCTAGCATCAGCTCGGTGCGATGGGGACTTGGGTTTAGCCGGTTTGGGGCCACTGGCTGTAGCAAACCTCGCTTGACTAGCTTTTGGAACAAGCCCGAATATGATTCACCAATAGGGGGTGAAGTGATTCCTTTTAAAAGGCTCTTTTGGGCGAGGATTGTACTAGGGAACATTTGATCGGGGATTACATGAAGCTTGGTAAGGATAGGCATTTCTGGGGGGTGGAGCTCAGTTTTGTGTATAATGTTGTGGCTGCGAGCAAGGTTGCGCATTCATCACCGCATACCAACAAAACCAACCACCTGAACAAAACATGGCTAATTTACTCACACAAACAACCTTGTTAGTTTTGAGACATTTAACATATAAGAAATCGCATGTTGGGATGCAAAGCACCTAACAGTTAAACGCTTCTACCATAGTTTGAACGGTTGCATATTTCATCACGGCCTTAACTAGCCATTTTCATTCTGTACCTCTTTCTTCATTTCTGCCTCTCTTTAATCGCTCTTGATTTTTCTTTCATCTCGTTTTTGCCATTCTTTTATTTTTTGGCACTCTTTTTTTTTTTTTAAGTTTTTTTTTGTCACTCTTTTTTTTTTGCTTTTTTTTTTTTCACTCTATTCTTCTTTTTCTCTTTTTCACTCAATTTTTTTTTCTCTTTTTTTTTTCAAGTTTATTTTTTTACCCAATTTATTTTATAGTTATGATTGAATCCGATGAGAATTTCCTACGTATCATGACCCCGCATGAATCAGGTCTTGCGTAGTTCGAGAAGATAAAAAATGGAGTAAATAAGCTTAAAAAATTTTACTTTTTATAAAACTCATACCATGAAAGCTTTGAGAAAAAGAAAAACATTTTTTTTATTTTAAAAAAAATCAAAAAAATGCTTTAATAGAATAAAGGAAATATATATATATTTTTTGGATTTTTAATTTGATTTTATTTCCTTTTAAAACAAAGACTTCTAAAAATTCCTTTTATTTTGATTTGAACTTTGACAATTTCAAAAGTAAAAAAAAAATATTTTTCTTTGAATTTTTATTTGTTTTCTCTTATTCTAAAGAAGAGAAAAAAAAAATATTTTTTTTGGATTTTGGATGTTGCCTCTTAATTTTGACAGAGGTACTTTTAAAAAAAAAGAAAAAAATGGATTTCTGAGTTTTTTGTTTATTGATTTACAAAAATATTTCTAAAGAAAAGCCAAAAAAAAAAAATTTGGACTTCAATTTTTTTGCCAAATTTTTATGCACATTTACAAGAGAAAGACTCCTAAAGAAGAAAAGAATATTTTTTTTTGAATTTTTCTTTCTGATTTGTTTTTTTGAAAAAGAAAAATACTTCAGAATAAAGGAAGCCTATATTTGGACCTTGATTTTTTTTTTCATTACTTCATTTTTCCGGACGAAAGACTTCAGAAAGAAAGAAACTACCTTTTTGGAGTTTAAAGAAAACTTCTTCTTTTTTTTTAATTTCCTAAGGAAAGATTTCTAAAGAAGGAACTAAAAGAAAATATTTTTGGATTTTAGAAAATTGTGCCTTAAAGAAAGACTTTTCTGAAGGTGGAACCAAAGGAAGATATTTTTGGAGTTTTTTTTTAAAAAAAATGGGGGCCGGAACCGATGAGGTTTGCCTACGTATCTCACATACGGTGAGAATCAGACTCGCGTAGTTCGGTGAAATTGGGTATTTTTCTCTTTTGATTTGTATGAAAATTAATCTTTACACCTCACACTGGACTACTAAAAAAAAGAATCATTTGTACTAAATCAGGAGAATTTTTTTTTTTCTTTTTATAATTCCGCTCAACTAATTTCCTAAAGCCGGTCAACAATGCAAGCAAGCCTTCCAAATAATGTAGTAAGTAGCACATAAGTGAACATGATGGTCTCAAAGAGGATACCTGTCTTATATGGACCCGGCCCCTGTACCGAGCTTCGCTAAGTCAAATGCATGTGATGCAAATAAAGCGAACCTAATAGGGATATCCGATATGAGGTTTGTTCTTCTAGGATTAAATCATGGTGGAGAAGGTATCTAGACTGGATTACTCGAGCGGACAACTCGAGCCGAGGAGGGTCAGCGTACCAGTAGCATTGCTTTCCGGCGTAGCTGGTGGTGCTCCCTGCCTAAAACATGTGTGACTAAAATCCTTAACCGGGTGACAAGCACCTCGGCTATCTCAAAGAAAGCGGGTTATGTCAAGCAAATGTCCAATTCTTAATTTCAAGAAGGCTCAGAGAGGGTGCGTGAGAAGACAATTTATATGTACAGTTCAATAATATCAAAATGGTAAAAAGTAAACAAGTAGCACATTATGCCCAAATAAATTACAGTATATACAAAATAAATAAAGTCAAATAATAGTCAACATGTAAAAGATCGAATTTTAGTAATCCCCAGCAGAATCGCAAGAGCTGTCATACCCCTTTTCTACCCCCGAAAGATAAGATATATGTTGGATTGAGGGTTAAAGAGTTTTTCCAATTAAAGTGACAAATTTGAGTAGGGATTATTTTATTTGTTGAGTCGCCACTTGGAATTTATTTTGGGGTGTTCCAAGTCACCTTTTATTTGAATCCCTATTCGAAGGAAGATTTGACTCTTTTATGTCGCTCCGCAAAAATAAAGTTCGGGTAAGGAATTCTGTTGACCGGAGAGAAGGTGTAGAGCATTCCCAGAGTCCCATGGTTCTAGCACAGTCGCTTTATTGACTTAAAACTTGGCTTGAATTAATTTTGGACAAACTGTTATTTATAAGATTTTCATATTTTGCCTATATACTCTTTTGTTCCTTAGAATTATTAAAGAACGATTTGGATAATACTACGTTATCATAATCACGCTACGCAAGTGAATCCGTGATTGAAAAATTAAAGCGCACCTAATAGAGTGTTTTATTATTCATTTTCCTAGACTAATTTGAGCTTGCTATAAGATCATAAATTTATGGATAAAGAACTACGCATGAAGTATAAAATTTTATCTATTATTCACAAGTCACTGATTCGTCACTACAAGAACAAGAATACAACAATAAATTACTCACAAAAAATTAGATCTTCCTAATTAATTACTTGTCAGTGTTACGGTCTAAATGGTTTATCTAATGGACAATAATTTAACATGTATCACTATTTATATTTCTAGCTTTTATTAAACAAAACTAATAGATTATTAAACTTAAATCTCATATTTCTGAAACACAAAAAAAAGGAAGTTGAAATATTAGATTCAAGCAACAGGACATCAACTAAAACTAACCAAAATAGTGGGTCATTTTCACGAAGAAACACAAGAGCAAAAAAAAAGGAACAATAGAAACAAACCTTCCAAATAACTTCAGTGGAATCGAACAGTTAGGAGAATAAGAATAAAGAAATAGACCTTAATTATAGAGTAAGACATTCATGAACTTGAATAATACATGAAAAACTCCAATCAACTTCTGACCTTGGAACCGAACGGTGACCTCGACGTCAACCTCGAAAGTCCAACTGTTGGAGCCGTTTTAGAGTTGTTCTTTTGTGTGAAAAACTACTGTTTCGACCAGGTTTCAGGGGGCTATTTTGAAAGAAAATAAAAGTTGGTTTTTTAGGGAGATTTGAGGTCGTTTTGGAGGAAGAAAATAAGCAGCAGCTGCTGCGTTTTTGTCTCATGAAGCAGTCACGTTTTTGCTACTTCTTTGGACTATTTTGAAGCTGGGTTGGTGGTGGATGTTTTAGCTATTTGAGGTGAATTTACGTGGCAACTTTTATGGAGGAAAGGGTGGTGTGTAGGCAGCAATTTGGGGGTTTTCCTTAGCTTTTTTTTTTTTTTTTAATATTCCCCCCTTCTTCCTCATATGTGTACATATAATAAGAAAATATGAGAGGAAGAGTGTAGGGAATGGATGATGGGACAAGGGAATAGTGTAGGAAGTGGGGTGATTGGATAAGAAAATAGTGTACGGAGTGAGTGATGAGACAAGGAAATAGTGTAGTGAGGATAGGAAGTAATTTTATTAGATTTGATTTGTCCTTAAAATAAATTCTTCCAATCCTATATAGTAGAATGTGTTAAAAATATTACATATTCTCTAATAAATCCTAGTAATAAAAATAATATAAAAGTTAAAATATTAAGAGTAAACCTATAAAATATGAAATAAAAAAAGTAATGAAAATTCAAATATAGTCAAAAATTAGGTGTTCACACCAACCATCTAAAATTCGCAAAGAAAGTCATATTTGTTATGATAAATATCACATTATGGTGGATGTCTAATCTTCTTCCATGATCTTCATCTCAAAATGCTTAATGACATATTTTGTATTTACAATGACATATTCTATGACATATTTTCTTCACTTTTTATGCCTATATAAAAGCTTTGTAATAGATACTAAAATACACACAATTGAAGAAGAAAATCTCTTCATTCTCTCTATCTATATTTCTTGTTCATGTTTTACTAAATTGCTTTTATTTGTTTTTCATGTTTTACTTTTATTTCATAACACATTTTCAGCACGAGACTCTAACCAATTGAGTAGAAGCTTTGGAATTGAGCATAATGATTGTCAATTGTTTCATGAACTTCCTTCATAATTAAATACTGGATTTAAGGTAAGTATTTTACCGTAATTTTTCTCTTTTATTCTATAATTTGATTTTAAATACAAGCAAAGACAATAAAATTTAATTATAACTCTAATGGAGTTAGTAAGAAATTATAACCACTCGAAGTGATAAAAATTTCTACGTCTTGCCATGATAAAATTTATGTATGATTATGGACACAAGAAGTGCATACCCGTCCCATTGAATTTGCTTCATTCTCATTCCCTTAAGAGAATGTGATAGCAGTATGTGATAGTCTGAAAAGAAGACAAAATTATTACCATGAAGGTATCAATGGATGTGGACGTAGTATTAGACGAAATTATAATCGTCATCATTGTGATAATGAGAATAATAAGGATTCTCAAAATAATCCTTCACTCTGTGAGAGTAATATTTGTCATCGATTTGACATGAGATTTTATAAAGCACATACAAATGATTATGGTCTATTCATGATTTGAATGTGACAACATCTGATTTATGAATACATATTCATTCTTCAAAGAATATGAACGCGCTAGTGGTAGTGAATATACCACACTCACCTCTAGAAGGAGGTTTGAGATGATATAAGAAAATAATGTCATTATTATGGCATGAATGGTCATTGGTCACATACCTATTGTACGCCAAAATATTTTCGCAATATGATTATTAACGGACAACAATAATGCAAGAAACATATCTTGCATATAATTTTGACCATGACCATAATGGTATAACTTTCTTCTTGAAGAAGATATTTACCATATGGATGTTGATGAATATGTGGTAGTACCAAAATAATTGAGAGCTCTGGAAGAGCCAATTATTATTATTTTGGAGAAACACAATTGATTACCAATAAGGTATTATGTTGTAGTAAGTCTCAAAGAAACTTATTTAGTTTCCAAAGTATACGCGAAAGCGATTGATTATATTGAAACTATAAATAAATAAAAGATTTAATATCTTCTATTACTACAACTTGTAGTTGGGTAATATGTATGTGAAAATCTACTCGCTTTATTCTCTAGTATGTACCACATAAATAAAAAAATACCACAATGAAGTGGATGTTTATTGATATAAAACTCACATTGCACACGTCATGGTGTAAATATGAAGTTTATCAATATTGCTAATTTATTTAGTTGGCATAATTGGTTTAGCCATATCAATTTAAGTATGATGTGCAAAAATAATAGAGAATTCACATGGGTAAATATTAAAAGAACTAGAAAGTTCTTTACGAATTCTCTTATGTTGCTTGTTCTCATTAATTAGTAAATCAACTAAAACTGGGATTGAATCCCATGAATGCTGGAAATATCAAAGGTGATTATGGGCTCATTCACCTGCCATGTATACCACATAAGATGCATCTATAAAATGGTTACATGTGCGATTATTATTAACCCTCAACATGGTATTTTGCGAGGTAACTTGCTCAATAATTTGATTTAGAGCATAATTTTCAGATTTTTTGTTCAAGATAGTTCATCTTGATAAGTTGGTTTACATCACAGTTGGTTTAGAAAAATAATTTATTGAGTGTCTCCACTTAGTAGCTAAATAATTGCTTATGAGAACAAAATTGTGTATATCAGTTTGATATACGTTATATACGAAAGTATATTATTTTCTCCCCTCACAAGTGGTTCGGGGTCAGGAACCACATAATTCCATTTTATTATTATTGTTGTGCGGTGTATATTTTGATTAATACCATAACGCACAAAGATGAATTTTCAAAACCGAGGAAGCAAGTTAGTTTTTCTAACATGAGGGGGGAAAAAGAAAAATAATTGAGAAAAAAGTTATGTATAATGAATCATCATGTGTACATCTAGATCCTCGAATAAGATAATATGAACTTGAAGTTCATAAAAGATAATTCATCTGCAATATATTGCAAAGCATGCCGGACGCATTTGCTGACCCAAAGAAAGTAACTATATTCTAATTGCAAATGCTCCTATTAAGTCCTAGAAGGACAAAGTCTATGTATAATGAATCATCATCCTATTAACTATATTCTAATTGCAAATGCGTATAGACAATCAGTTTCAAATAATCTTCTTGATAAATAAGATGAGCAAATGATCAAAATGATCATAATAAATGAGGCAAGTGATCTAAAAGATCACATGACGTAACACTTCATAAAATCTCATAAGAGATTCAGCTACCTGAATATATGAATGAAGAGATCTTTGTGTTATGTCTTTATGAAAAATAAGGAGGTTGGAACCGATATAAAATGTTCGTTAACGAAATCTATGATAGCACTAAGTATTTTGCCTAATGATTATTGCTTATCAATTGGAATAAAAGTGGAACATCCTATAGCTCATGTTCACACTCAAAATGGTCTTGCAGAGTCTTTAATTAAACGTCTGCAATTGATAGCAAGACCGTTACTAATGAAAACGAGGCTGCCCACTTCTATTTGGGGTCACGCCATTTTGCATGCAACAATGCTAGTTCGTCTCAGACCGACAAATTATCATAAATATTCCCGTTGTAATTAGTTTTGGGTCATGAACCTAATATATCCCATTTAAGAATTTTTGGATGTGCAGTATACGTGCCTGTAGCACCGCCATATCGCACAAAAATGGGTCCGCAAAGAAGGTTAGGAATATATGTTGGGTTTGAATCGCCCTCCATTATTCGCTACCTCGAAACATTGACAGGGCATTTGTTTACTGCACGATTTGCAGACTATCGATTCGATGATACACTTTTTCCAAAATTAGGGAGAGAAGTTGGTGAAACCAAACGAAAAATTTTGTGGAAAAATCCATCATCATTATCTCATCTTGATCCACGTGCCTCTATTTGTGAAAAAGAGGTGCAAAAGATTATCCATTTGCAGAGAATAGCAAATTAAATGCCAGACGCTTTTACAGATTTGAAAAGGATAACAAAATCACATATCCCTGCAGAGAATGTTCCAATCCATATTGATATCCCTACTGGACAATCTTCTAGTGTCATAGCTAATGAGTCAAAAGAATGCCTAAAACGTGGCAGACCATTAGGTTTCAAAGATCGAAATCCTAGAAAAAAGAAAACAAATGATCAACATGACACTATGAAAGAATCTCATGAATAAATCTACGATTTAATAAATTCTGAGATTCATGAGGAATCCACTGAGTCCGAGACCCAAGAAAATAAGGAACTATCAATAAATCTAATCGATATTGAGACAAATTTAAATCGAATGGATATAGTGGTGGATTATGTCTTTGCATATAATGTTGCATCTAGCATTATGCAAGAAAGTGAGGATCTGGAACCTTAATTTGTTGGAGAATGTCGACAAAGACATGATTGGCCAAAATGACAAGAAGCAATCCAATCAGAGTTGAAATCACTTGCAAAACGTGAAGTTTTTGGGCCTGTAGTCCAAACACCTAATGGTGTTAAGCCCGTTGGCTATAAATGGTTCTTTGTAGGCAAGATGAATGAGAAAAATGAGGTACAAAGATATAAGGCACGCCTTGTTGCACAAGAATTTCACAATGGCATGGTGTCGATTATGAAGAGACATATTCACCCGTTATGGATGCTATAACGTTCCATCATCTCATTAATTTTGCTGTCCATGAAAAGCTTGACATGCATATAATGGATGCGGTTATCGCCTACCTTTATAGCTCACTTGATATGATATATACATGAAAATTCCCGAGGGATTTAAAATGCCTAACACATATAATTCAAAGTCCCAGGAAATATTTTTAATCTGTAATGACCCGGCCGGTTGTTTTTGGAATTTACGCCCCGAACCCCCATAAACTCTTTCCCTAAGTTCATTTCTGCTATTTTGGTTTGCCGGGATGTTCGGTTCTAGGATTCGGAGTGTTTTGGGACACTTAGTCCCTAAATGAGAGCTTAAGAGTTAAAAAATGCTCCATATTCGGAACAGTGTGAAGACAACCTCGGAATGGAAATCCAATGGTTCCGTTAGCTCCGTTAGGTGATTTCGGGGTTGGGAGCGTGTTCAGAATATTATTTGGAGGTTCGTTGCTCTTTTAGGCTTGAAATGCCGAAGTTTGAATTTTTGAAGTTTCTGGTCCGATAGTGAGTTTTTGATCCGAGGGTCGGATTTGAATTCCGGAAGTTTCCGTAGCTCCGTCATGTCATTTGGGAGGTGTGTGCAAAATTTCAGATCATTCGGACAAGGTTT
>MU740074.1:320730-362773 GCA_026770625.1 Nicotiana glauca
AGATCCGCAAAGTCTCCTTCTCATTTTACCCCTAGTTATTAGATGTTATTTCGATCCTTCTTTGTATTAGACTATTCTGGTGACTAGAGCAGTGTTAGATTTCTCATAGCCTGTGTTGCCCGTGGGTTTTCGGGTCTTGGAGGTTACTTCAGTGTTTGGTATTAAAGTGTGTGTGCCAGGCGGCAACTGTATACATTATTCATGTTATTTAGTTTTTATTACAAATTTCGCAATTGTTATTACTTCCGCAAGGTGTTAGGCTTACCTGGTCGTGAAGACTAGGTGCCGTCATAACGTGTTGGTGAACTAGGGTCGTGACATAATCAAATTGCAAAGATCTTTGTATGGTCTAAAGAAATCAGGACGAATGTGGTATAATCGTCTTAGTGAATATTTATTAAAGGAAAGCTATATAAATGATGCCATTTGCCCATGTGTTTTTATAAAGAAAACATCGGAATTTGTTGTACTTGCCATATATGTTGATAACATAAACCTTATTGGAACTCCTATAGAACTCCAAAAGGCAATTGCTTATTTAAAGAAGTAATTCGAGATGAAAGATCTCGGAAAGACAAAATTATGTCTTGGTTTGCAAATTGAACATTGGGCAAACGGAACTTTTGTTCATCAATCTGCCTACATAGAAAATGTATTGAAACGGTTTTACATGGATGGAGCACATCCATTAAGTACTTTGATGGTTGTTCGATCACTTGATGTGAATAAGGATCCATTCCGACCTCAAGAAAAGAATGAAGAGCTACTTGGTCCTGAAGTACCATATCTTAGTGCAATTGATGCAAGTGATAATATGGCTGATTTGTTCACAAAATCTCTACCGACGTCAACCATCAAGAAGCTAGTACATAAGATCGGGATGCGAAGGCTCAAGGATGTGAATTGATTCTCTCATCGGGAGGAGTTAATACGCGTTGCACTCTTTTTCCCTTACAAGGTTTTGTCCCATTGGATTTTCCTTGCAAGGTTTTTAATGAGGCAACCAAAAGGCATATTTCTAAACATGTGTACTCTTTTTCCTTCACTAGGATTTTTTCCCATAGAGATTTTTCCTAATAAGGTTTTAACGAGGCACATTATCTATGGAGTCCAAGGGGGAGTGTTACGATAAATATCACATTATGGTGGATGTCTAATCTTCTTCCATGATCTTCATCTCAAATGCTTAATGACATATTCAATAACATATTTTGTATATTTAATAACATATTCCATGACATATTTTCTTCACTTTTTATGCCTATATAGAAGCCTTGTAATAGATAGGACAATACACACAATTGAAGAAGAAAATCTCTTCCTTCTCTCTATCTATATTTCTTGTTCATGTTTTACTAAATTGCTTTTATTTCATAACAATATTTGTTTAAGTTTCCCTCAACATGGACAAACCTCTGAAAATTTAGAACGACTCTATTTTAAAAAAAGAAAATAATTATTTTAAGGAATTAAGGTGTTTGAGCAAATTTATGGGGAAAAATATGAGATTTTAAATAGTAATAGAGGCAGTTTCCCTCTTATTGGAATAACTTATAAATTTGTAAATTTTCCTCGAAAGCCGGAGCAGAAAATTTTATTTTATGACAAAATTACGCTTTCAAAATCTATGCTTATGAAATATGTTTCTCCTTAATGTAACTCATTTATTACTCATGATTCTCTTAATTAAGTGAAATTGTAGAACTTAATTGAAGTCTTTGATAAAAGTGAATTCATTTATCGAGTTAGATCATACTGATTTTAAAGTGAATCTTTATATGTCCTTTATTTTGACATTTTAAAATGACTTTTTCGAAATATTGATGAAATGCAAACTATTTCTTTAATAACCACAGAAGTGCTTTTCAAATACATTGGCTCACAACTATTACTTCATGATGTAGATCAAGCAGCCCCTTTGACAATGGTGTTTTGACCCAAAATCTCAACCAATCATAATCGTGATTGTACCTAACACTGCACTTGCTAAATCCAACACACAATAGATAAATATGAAAGAACTAAAACAAATGACTAACAACGGAATAATAACGTAGCGTAAATCAACTCACAGATATACATAATAAGCCTAAAACCAACATGTAACGCAAACCATTCCAAGGTGCGGAGTCACAAGTACATGAGCTTCTAGAGTTTACCACATACAATGCTTTAAAAAGAAAAATACCACACTGTCTGAAAAATAGACACAATACAATAGGAATAAGAAGATGACTCAAAGCCTGTGAACGAAATGCAACTCTACCTCGAATCACCGGCTCGGTGTATGCTAAGCACCTCTCATAACTCCGCGATATCCAAATCTGCACAAGAAGTACAGAAGTGTAGCATGAGTACAACCGACCCAATATACTCAGTAAGTACCAAGACTAACCCTAACAAAGTAGTGACGAGATTAAGACAAGATACCTACAATGAATCTGTCTAGTTATATATCAAGAAGTAACGAAATAATAAATAGAGTACCAAATACAACCACGGGATAATGACAAGTGAAAGGGATAACAAGTACACAAGTAAATGGGCATAAAACAGAAACATAAAGTAAAGTGTCACTGAGTAATGCTCTTTCAAAAGTAAATAACGAGACTACAAAGCCAAGTCCATATTCCAAATATCAAAGTAAAGAGAAATGAATCAACAAAATTGCACGGTATTACCCTTCGTGCTTTTACTCTCATCATCACATTATAAAATAAAAACAATTACACGGCATCAACTTCCGTGCATTTATTCTCATCCTCACGTTATAATGTAAAAACAGCGGGACAACTACCCTTGAGTGAAAAATGTTCAATCTTTAACATAATTAAAAAAGCCAACAAAAAGTCGACCCAAGCCCACATAATCGAATTTGAAACTAAGATTCCCACATAATCGAATTTGAAACTAAGACCTAATTCTGATTACCCATTCAACCCCGAGCATGGATATGTATTTTGTTTCAAAATCTGACATTGAAGTCTAAATCTAAGTTTTATAAAATCCCTAAATTCTACCTAAACCCCCCAATTTCTACTTTAAAATTCTTAAATTTGATGATAAAATTCATGAAAAATTAATGTAAATTGAACAAAAATGAGTTAAGATTACTAACCTATGAATTTGGGAAGAAATTGCTCTCTAAAAATCATCTTTATGGAGTTTAGGATTCAAAATGGTATAAGATGAGCTAAGTCCCAAAATCCCTCGCGTTTTACCCAGCTGCAGATATCGCAATTGCAAACTCTTGTTCATAATTCCGATGTTCGCAAAAGCGAACAATTTTTGAGCCCTTTAGTAGTAATGCAAATGTGACAAATCTTCACATTTGCAAAGACCCCCTCCCTCGCAAATGCAAAGGTTCACATTTGCGAAGCTGCTAAAAATGCCTAGTGTCACAAATGTGACACCACAGTCGCAAATGCAATGATCCCCCCATTCACAAATGTGACGCAGACTTTGCCAAAGCGAAGTGCCCAGCCCCATCCCATCTTCCCAAATGCGAGCCATCCCTTGCAAAAGCGATGCTCGCATTTGTGAGCATAATCTCGCAAATGCGAGTTCTGCAGGTTACTAACACCAGGTCTCCTTTAGTTGTTCCAAAACACATCCAAAACTCACCCGATCGTCTCGGACTCCAATCCGAACATTCACAAAAGTATAATAACATCATACAAACTCGCTCCCAAGCTCAAATCACTAAAATAACATCAAATATCAAGAGTTTATCATCAAAACTCAAGATTTTCAAGTTCAAAACTTATTTTTTTAAATTTTGCACATAATAAGTCGAAACGGCCTCGGGTCCCCCGGGACCCCAATCAAACATGCGTATGATTCAAAATCTTCATATGAACCTACCAGAATCGTCAAAATACCTATTCAAAGTCATTTACCAAAAATGTTGATGTGGTCAACCCTAGCCACATTTAAAATAAAAAATTACGTTTTTTAAAAATTTCACATATAAACTTTCTGGAAATTGACATGCTGTCATGACCTCAATTTCCCTCAGTAGGATGTCGTGATGATACTTAGTTTCTACGACTAGGTAAGCCTGATAATTGAACAGATGTAATTAACAAAATACTTAAAACCAGTCTGATAATCTCATATAACTTCTGAAACGAAAAACTTCAACCATACAATCCCCAAGAACTATGGAACGGAGTCATAAGCTCTATTGAATAAACTAAAATATCTAATATATTACTATTTGAAAGAAATACAACAGTAAATGAGAATAAGGGAAGGTGACTCCGAGGCCTGCGAATGCCAAGCAGGCATACCTTGAAGTCTCCAATAAAGTCAACTAGCAGGTAATTCTAACAACTGGCACGAGCAGACATACCTGGATTTGCAAAAAATGTGCAAAAGCGTAGTATGAGTACACCACTACGGTACCCAGTAAGTATTGAGCCTAACATCAGTAGAGTAGTGACGAGGCCAGGTCAAGACACGTACTAGGATATAAATAAACAGTATAAAAATGTAATACGGATCTATAATGGAAAGTGAAGAAACAACTTATATGAAACAAGATGATAACATGAACTAGTACCAAAAATCAACAATGGAAATAGCATAAAAGAAGCAACTAAAGGGGCTATAATGATCATATACGGACAACAACTACTAGAAAGATAAAGAATGAAACAACAAGAAATATTCGCACCAAAACACTTTGCAACATGAAATAAACAGCAAGAATCACAACGGGGTACTGCCTTATGTATAATGAAATTAAAACCGAGGTACCATCTTGTATAATCAAGAATCACAACCGAGGTACCACCTCGTATTCACATTTCTCAATTTCAATCACAAACTTTTCTTATACCGCTACGTGAGCCTTACATTTGAAATAGGTTTTGAAAATAGTTTTTCCGAAATAGCTACACGCACTTTAGCCCACCTTATGACGTCGTGTGGACTCACGTAGTTCCCCTACAAGCAACACGCACATAAGTCCCACGTTATACCGTCACATGTGTATTAACCCCAAGCCTTATACCGCCGCTTGTGCCTCGCTGAAATAGAATCACTAATCGGAGTCGATACAAAGAACAACTCATGAAGTTGTTCGGGTTCTATACCAAAACATGAAGCAATGAATGGGGTGACATAAGACAAAGAGGACCCCAAATCAATAAGAGCATAGCAATCAATGGCCTGAATAGACAAGATACCTGTAACAACATCTGGAGAAGCCTCAGCACTCTGACGACCACTCAAAGCATAGAACCGGCTGGGTCCACCTCTACCACGAGCTCCACCCCTAACTGCACCCCGCCCCGCTAGAGCTGGAGGACGCACGGATGATGTAGCAGCTGAACAATCGGATGGCTGAGAAAATCCCCTACCCATGCCCTGACTCGGCGCACGACAGTCCCGCTGGATATGACCTCTCACCCCGCATCTATAACATACCGGGGTATCTAAATAACAAGTCTCTGTATGGAATTTCCCACACTTGGGGCATGGATCCCTCCCCTGTCGCTGTGATCTCCCTCCCGAACGACCGAACTGATGGGGCCTCCTACTGTCTGAACCTGGTCTCGAGTGACTGCCCTGCTGATAACTGTGCATAGATGGCAGTGCACTTGCTGAGGACTGAGCATATGACTGAGATGGCCCTGATGACCCTCTCCCTGAGTGAACCATTGACCGGGCCCTGCTGCTACTCTCCCTTTCTTCCCGTATCTTCAACTTCCTAGCCTCTGTAGCCTGAGCGAATCCTACAATATTTCCATAATTCATATCTAAGTGTAAGGCCGCCGTGGCAGCCTCATTCACCACCAAAGGACTAAGACCCTGAATGAAACGCCGAACTCTAGCATCCATGGGCGACACTAACTGAGGAGCATACTTGAACAACCTCACAAACTCCATGTGGTACTCCCAAACACTTATACTGCCCTGCTTGAGAACTTCGAACTCAATGGCACGGGCTGCCATTGTCTCGGCAGGGAAGAAGTGGTCCATAAAGGCATATACAAACTCATCCCATCTAGCCGAAGGTCTTCCCTCCTTGCGGGAATCCTCCCGCATCTCGAACCACGAACGCGCTGCTCCCCTCAACCTGTATGAAGCCAACTCAACCCCCTATGTCTCTGTAGCCTTCATCACTCGAAGGGTCTTATACATCTCATCAAGGAAATCCTGCAGATCTGCCTCTGGGTCTGTGTCTGTGAATTCTGGAGGGGCTAATCTCAGAAACTGGTGGACTCTGGAGCTGGCAGAATCTCCCTGCCCACTGGAAGACACAGGGGCATCATGAGATCTCTGGGCCTGGGCGGCCACTAACTGGGTCAACATACAGATGGCTCCTCTAAGGTCCCCATTAGAAACCCCGGGACCGGAAGCTGGAACAATATTAGAATCAGGAATATCGGCGGGAGGGATGGTAGCCCCCTCTGCCGCTGCAGGAACAGGAACACTCTGGTCTGGGATAGACGAGCCAGGTAGATTCAAGACCGGGGAGTCACTCTCACCCACGGCATCAGGTACATGATTCATAGCCTCACCTGGGATGGCATTGGCCCCAAGGCCGAGCCTAGCTCTCTTCTTAGGTGCCATTACTGGAAAATTCGGAACAGAGCACATGTTAGACATATATACTTTCACATTTCACTTCACCGCATGATACAGAATAACAAAGAAATGGGTAATTTCCTAAATGTCCATGCAGCCCCCTACTTATAGATGTGGTCGATAACATACCGATAAGAAGGGCTCTACTAGACACGGCTCCGAGACATCCTTGGACTCTTTTAAAACCTTAGGCTCTGATACCAAGTTTGTCATGCCCCAAACCGAGGGACATGACCGGCGCCCGATCGGGTAGCCCCAGTCAAGCGGACCCGGGTGCCTTTCCTATCCCACCTGATACCCCATATTTTCAGTACTCAATAATCAAGGAACTAGTCATTTTATAATTGAAATCTCCTTTTTTCAAAACATGCACAACATACTTAGTTACTTAACGAAGTTTACAACTACATCGCCCGACATACGATTACATAAGTTCACAATCCACATTTACTGTATACAGAGCCTCTGAAGATACAACAGGATAATACAGTATTTGCCGGTAACAAGGCTTCGGCTATACCTTACATAAAAATCAAAAATAAGACTTTGGAGTAGAAGCGGCGTGAGCCACGTAGGGCCCCGAGAGGAAAGGGGCTCACCAATACAGCCGATGGAAGATGAAAGAGTGCTACTGCCGGTGAACTAGGGTACCTGATATAGATCCACCTACAAATATAACACGAATGTAGCGCCCCCGGCAAAAAGGGACGTCAGTACATTTGAATTGTACTGGTATGTCTAAACAAACTTTGCCCTAATCAAACTCAAACCATGCACAAATAGCAATTAATAATGGAATAAACAATCAATACACATGAAGGAAAACAATCAAGTCAAACAGTTTACAATCTCTCCATTTCCCTTTCAACATTTTTCATAACAAGGCATTCACACCTTCCTCATGTTTTCATTTCAACATTGATTTCGATCACTTTTCACCCTTATTACCTCGGCCACCCTTATCACCCCAACCCACAACTTATCATTTTGTGTTGCGGCACGCAACCCGATCCCACCGTACAGTTACAATTCACAAACAACACAACAACAACCAACAATTCACAAAGATCAACAACAACACTTATTAAGAAATAACTACAACAACTTACAAGTATTTCCATGACCATCAACACTACTTCCATCATATTCAACAAATCATATGCGTTTTACGCCACAACGAGGATTGCCACAATAAGCCATAGATGTTGTTACTATAGTTATTCCAGTTGCATCATTTACGATTTCCTTCCGTCATTTGTTCCTCCACTCTTACCACATAACACAGTCACAATCATACCAATCACACGAATTTCACAAATAATCCACGTAGATATCACATACCAAACATTCGTACACCAAACAAGGAGATTTTACAAAGGTCAAAGTTAGCCATACATACCTGGAGCCGAATTCCCTTTTTAACTTCAACTTTCAATTCACCCAATATCCTAGCAACGTCAATCTAGTTCACAAGTTAACACATACATCTTATAACCGTAGTTCACATTTACTACCCAAACTTACTTAGGTTGTCAACCCCTCTTTTGCAAGCCTTCCTTCTACCCAACTCCTCTTACTAGCCTTTAGGTTTTAAAGAACATGCATGTGTATTTAAACTTCCATTTTCAAGAATCAATTCATGAGAATCCCCCCCTTTTTATTTAAATCTGAAAATCAATGAAGAAGGGTTGGGGATTTTACCTGCAATAGTGGAGATGAAGACACGTAGTTGAAATTTTCTGGGCTTGGATGGCTTTGGAAAATTAATTGACGAGGATGAGACTTTCTCTCTCAAGAACCCTCTCTTCCTTCTCTCTAGTTTTGTTCAGAAAATGTGTAAAAATGAAGAGTTGGGGTGTTTTATTAAAAAGGGGGTCGGGTTTAAAATTTAGAAAATTAGAAGCCCGAGCAGGATCTGCGGTCGCACTTTGCGATCGCAGAATTGAAATGCGGTCCGCAGAAGTGTCCCAAAACTATGAACGTTTCTGCTTGGGTATGCGATGGGAATGCAGTCCGCATTCCTGTTCTGCAGTCGCATAATGCACCGCAGAACTAACCTTCACAAATCCTTGAGGAATTTATGCACCGATTATGCGGTCCGCATATTGATTATGCGATCGCATAATAGACCGCATTTTCATCATCAATTTCGACTAACCCTCTGATTAACTATGCGACAGAAATGCAGTCTGCATACCTGATCTGCGACCGCATTCCATAATGGCAATTTTTTGGAAAATTTTGCTTCTTGATTTTTAAGTGCAAAATCAGTAAAAGGGGTACGAACCACGGCAAGCAAGCTCGCCGTGAAGAATTTTACACATTCCTAACATATATTAGGAACTTGGCACTACGAGCTACTAGGTTTTAAGCACAAAGTTTTATGGGGCCTTACACCAGTAAGGAAATAGGACCAAATAAGGTAAGGAATCACATGTTGATTTCATTTTTGGGGTTAGAATCAGAGGGTAGATGGGAGTGAGTCGCTAGGGTTTCAGAAGAGATGGGGGGAGATGAGAGAATTTATGTCACGCCCCAAACCTGGGCCTGGACGTAACACAGCACTCGGTGCCTAACTATATGTGACCGAGCTCTATATCAATAGCTAACATAAGTCTTTGCTCGAACTCTTATGACTTAGCGCTATAGCACGATTTTGATTTGAAATAAGGATGACAGACTCCTAAATGCCTTGTAGCTTCATGTTTATATTATGTTGTGCACAACATATCTATAAACAAGGCTCCACTAGACACGGCTTGTCGACTCCCTAGGATAGAACTGCTTTGATACCAAGTTTATCATGCCCCAAACCTGACGAGGCGTGGCCGTCACCTGTTGCCATACTTGACCCGAGCGTACCAGTTTGTAACTGTTAACTCTGGAGAGCTAACCCTCAATTTAGGCTGATGAGTCCATATTTTGAATTATATGAAAATACCAACTCTCTCATCTGAGGAGTAAACATACCCAAAAGCGCACACACACACACACACACACACACACACACACATATATATATATATATATATATATATATATATATATATATATATATATATATATATATATATATATATATATATATATATATAAGCATATCCCATGGCCCTATTATTTTTCTCAATTTTTTTAAAGATTTTAAAATTAATTTTATTCCCCTGTTTTATCAAGAAAATTAAAACCAGTAAGTGTCCCAAAATTGGCATTTTGGCAATTCATTTATTGGATTCTCTTGTTTGCACAATTTTACAAATTTATTTAGTATTTTTAAAGCTAAATTGCATATAATTATAATATTAGTCTATTTTAAGATTTAATTGCGTTTATAATTGCAAAATTGATTCCAGTATTTTTAATTTAATATTTAAATGTTATTAAATAACTTAGTACCTTTAATTTATTTCTAGAAATTATTTTACTATTTTTTTGTAAAATAAATAAGGGAAAAGTGGCTATTTAAATACTAGCCATAACTATTTCGATTATAGCCTTAAATCATCCCCAATTAAACCTAATTCCAATCTCAATTATCCAACCCAATTTTAATTTAAACCTGCCACTGACCCAATTAAATCCTACCCAACCTAAACCCCATCTCATCCTAGCCGTTGATCTCTGAGATCAACGGCCACTATTCACTCTTACCTTTTTTAATTCACCAATCCCCTAAAACCCTATTCATTTCCACCTACTAGCCGCCTCTGAACCCTTCCGTCTCTAAAACTCTCTCGAAGGTTCTCAAACCCTAGCTACCATCTCCACCCTGAAAGCCACCGGAATCCATGGCTTCCAAGGCTATGAAGACCCGATACTCACCTCCTATTGCTCCCAAGCGCATTATTTTTGAAGATTCAAGGCCTGACCTTAAAGGGTTGTACCCACACCTATATAAATTCAAAGTTTCCACGGTCATCTCCGTCTTTGCTTTGGCATACCACGGTTGTTTGAGCTTGGTTTTGACTCCGCTGACTCAGATCGGTGTCCCTTCAAGGCCTTTACCACTTCTAGGGTTCTTCTAAAACCCTAACCCTTGGAGGATTCTCCGATTCCTTTAGATTCGTTGTGTATCTATGCTTTCCTTGAGTTTTCAAATGATTTTCCTGGCTCTTCTTTCAAAAACTACTTTCAAAATCTTTCTTTTCCGATCTAGGGTTTTTTCTGAAATCGTTTTAGTGTTTTTNTATACAAACTATACAGGACTTGTCTACAAGACTCTAGAGATTACTGTATCATGGTCGGGACAAGGCCTCGACCTACCCATCAACTTGTATAAGAAAATGGACTCCAAGGTCTAAGCCTGGTAACTCCGGGGAAGTAGAGCTTACCAACCAAGCTGATGTTTGGATCTATCTACTAGGAAGGCCTATCCAGCTGTCTATCAGGACCTGCATGCATCAAATGTAGCGTCCCCGATAAAAGGAACGTCAGTACTAAATAATGTATCGAATATGTAAGGCAACAGAATAGCTGAAAGCTGAAACTGAACTAATAATATAATAACTGAAAGTAATTGGGAGTCAAAGATAATCTGATGATGTGCTTATCTGTTGATACTGATAAAACTCTCTCAATATAGTAAATAAAATAGATGTCCGGCCCTATAAAGCTCGGTATATGTAACTGCTTTGTCGTAGTAGGCTCGCTCATATACGCTCAGCCACAGTATGCTCGGTATATAACTTACCAGTTGATCATAAGTTGCCCAATAGGGGCCTGCCCACCGATTATAGCTCGATGGTGGTAAAAATATTGTAATATTGTATATATATAAACCCTCTACTCTCTTGACTGAAAGAAGACAATACTTAACTGAATAGAAAGTCCCAATAAGGTGGAGTACTGTAACTTATGAGACTAGGATAATGTGAATAAATTCAGAAATACAAACTTCTCTTTATGTCTCGTTATCAAACACATGTCGTTATGAGATCAAGCCAAAATGAAGAAAAGATTTAGCCTTAACACACCTTATCACAATCTATATAATAACCACGTTAAACTCGTCTAGTTGCACCTTAATCTACAACAATGATAACAGTACTATGATCAAGTTATGGAAGGTACAACTATCGCACAACGAACGACAAGCTTATTTTATGATAAAACGGGCAGCATCTCCCCTATAATCTTTACTTCCTCCCAATTCGACATAACACCAATAACAACAACAAGAACGCAAAAATAACAATATGTATACATTATTTTCTAGCCTTATATCCATAAAAAAATACAACAAAATAGCCCACACACCCCAATTAGTTCATACACAAAACGACAACCCTAGTAGTGTCAAACAACCCAAAAATGCAATGACGAATGATAAACCAACCACCCTGACATTATGTGGTATTTTTTCGCACCCTTTCTCATCCAAAACTCTATAAAAACAGTAGCAAAAGAGACAATCCAACAGCAACACAAAATAGCCCACAAAATAGTCCCACAAGTTCAGCAACTCAAAATTGATTTTTCAGTTTACTAAAACACGTTTCGACTTGTCTTTTCTTTCAAATTGAGCAACAAAACCAGCAGTAGATAATTAAGCCTCTTATCCTATAAAATAGCCATGAATTCAACTTGAAAATAAGCTTACAACCAGCCAACAATGATGCAACAACAAACAACATACCACTCTTTCGAAACTCACTAGGTCTAGTCTTTATGAGCGAGTCACAACTCGTACAGGCCCAGATAATGGAAGGAGAAGCATAAATTTACCTTAGAATGAGTAGAAACCAAGAAACCTAGCCCTTCTTCATCCAAAATCAATCCCTCAATATAGCTACAAGAAGGAGAAAGAGAAACTAGCAAGCTGTCCGGGCTTTTTGGCACTAGAACCACATCGTAACACCCGAAATAACCTAGGGTTTGTGTGGGATTTTTGGGGAGGCGTTGCAATGATTAAATTTGGTTTTCTTGGTCTGAAATATGGGTGAACAAAGTGAGTTGATAAGCCCTTAAAATTCCCCTCTTTGCCGACTTTGGAGCTTTTAATTAAGGCCCCTACTTGTCACCTACCAGTCTTGTAAAAATAAAAATATCTCTCTACTCCAATATTGTATCAATGAACGGTTTAATTTGTTGGAAACTAGACTTGTATATCTTCAATTTGGTAGGTATATCATCCCTTAATTCCAATTAAATTGGGATAAATGCTCGGCTACATTTGGCATAATTTACGGCATATTTATGAATGTAACTTGTGATGATCTTTGCAAACTTTTATTCCACAACTCGCTTGACATCAAAAGATAACACACAACTATCATAAGACTAAAATAACTCATAAAATAACCTCCTTATCATTTTGAGCACCCTAGTCTCACCCCAAAATTACATATTATAGCATTCCCAACTTGTCGACTTTCGACGAAACCTATTTTCTTCAATTCGTTTAGCTTCTAAGCCTTCCAACCCTATTGGTACTTGAATTTAATTATATTAAATATTTGTAACTTCAAGTTAATATTATTAACTTACTTTATGTACTTTCAAAGCTGATCTAATTTCTAAGCCTACATCAATTACCTTTTGGAGCACTCTCACGTACGAAAATATGGGGTCTAATAAAGCAAATTTGGATCATCATATTTATGAGCCTTGATTCACTCAAACAAGGATGATTTTGAAATAACACAAGCAAGAACTCTACTAGGATAAAAAATATCCAATCTCACACATCTGTTTTCCAAAGCCTGAACATCCATAGCCAACGGTCGCCCTATTAAATACCAAACTCCCTATACTCTCTGCCTTTCTACTCAAGGCTTCTACAACCACATTCATCTTCCCTGGGTGATACAAAATAGTGGTATCATAATCCTTCAATAACTCTAGCCACCTCTGCTACCTCAAGTTCATATCGTTTTGCTTGAATAGAAACTAAAGATTCCGATGATTTGTATCCACCTCACAAGGCACGCCATATAAGTAATGCCTCTGAATCTTGAGCACGTGCACAATAGCTGCTAAGTCCAAATCATGTATTGGATATTTCTTCTCATGGGACTTCAACAAGAGTACGCATAAGCAATCACCCTACTATCCTGCATCAACACCCACCCAAGGCCCACGCGCGAAGCATCGCAGACAGTATAAATCCCCGATCCTAAGGGCAACGCCAAAACTAGAGTTGTAGTAAAAGAAATCTTGAGTTTTGAAATCTCTCTTCACACACATCAGACCATCTGGATAAAGCACCCTTCTGAGTCAACTTGGTCAATAGAGTTTCTATAAATGAAAACCCTTACACAAAGCAGCGGTCTTAGCCAGCCAAACCTAAGAAACTCCTGATCTCTGTAGCGGTAGAAGGTTTGGGCCAACTCTAAACTGCCTCAATCTTCTTTGGATCTACCTTGATCCCATCACTAGACACAACATGGCACAAGAATGCCACCGAGTCAAACTAGAACTCACACTTGGAGAACTTACCATATGAGTTCTTCTCCCTCAATGTTCGAAGTACAATCCTCAAATATTGCTCCTTTCCATCCATACTATGAAAATATACAAAGATATTATCAATGAACACAATAATGAAAGAATCCAAATAAGGCTGGAAAACAATATTCATCAAATATATGAAAGTTGTTGGGGCATTTGTCAACCCAAAAGACGTCACCAAAAACACATAATGCCCATAACGATCCCTGAAAGTCATCTTAGGGATGTCCGAAGCCCTAATCTTCAACTGGTGATACCCCAACTTCAAGTAATTATTTGAGAACACCCTAGCACCCTAAAGTTGATCAAATAAATCATCAATGTGTGTTAGTGAATACATGTTCTTGATGGTAACCTTGTTCAATAGCTTTTAGTCAATACACACTCTCATAGAACCATCTTTTTTCTTAATAAACAACAATGGCGCAACCCAAGGTGAAACACTAGGCATGGCGTACCCCTTATCCAACAACTCATGTAACTGCTCCTTCAATTTTTTCAAATTAGTAGAGACATGTGATACAGTGGAATAGAGATGGTTTGAGTTCCCGGTGCCAACTTAATACCGAAATCAATATCCCCATCGAATGGCATGCCCGGTAGGTCTACAGGAAACACATCAAAAAACTCCCTCACTGCTAGAATTGACTCAACAATAGAAGTATCATCAGTAACATCTCTAGAAAAGCTAGATATGCCAAACACCCTTCCTCAAGCATCTGTTGAGCCCTTAAAAATAAGATCACTCCACTAGGAGTATGCCAAAAGAACGTCTCCATTCCATTCTCGGCAATCCTGGCATAGCCAACTTCATTGTCTTAGCGTGACAATCAAGAATAACATGGTACACAGACATCTAATCCATACCAAGATCATGTCAAAGTCCATCATATCTAACAACATAAAGTCTTCTCTCATCTAAAATCCACATATAGTGATAACACAGGACCTATAAACTCGATCCACCATAATGGAATCCCCAACCAGTATAGAGATATGAACATGAGTATCAAGCGAATCACGTGGCATATTCAAACATGGCGGCCTTGGTCCTCCTAGGAACACATAGCATCTAGTCTGACCTCTAGTAGTCTAAGCTCCACCTCTAGGACGACCAGGTCCTAAATGACCTTTACCTCGAGCTGGCTGAATGGGTGGTGTAGCAACTAGAGCAGGAGCCATTGTCTGATCTCCCTACTATCATGAATCTATATGAAAATAGGGGGAAGTAATTCCTAACATGCTCCATGTCTCCACATTCATAGAAACCCCTGACAAGAAATAACTGTGAGGCCTGAGTCAGACCCCGTGAGCTGGAATATCCACCAGAAGAATCAGGTACTAATAAACCCTGAATAGATGGAGAGCAATGAGATTTATGCACTAGAAGTGCATTGAATTAAGACTACAGATATGCACCTTGACTGGGTGGTGGTTTACGATAAACTGGCTTGCTTGAATGGCCTCTCCCAAATCGATCTAGGCCTCTAGATGAGGCACCACTGAAGCTACTTGAATGTCAGGACACCTTGTTTCTACCATGCATCATCCCTCTAGTCTCATTGTGGATGCGCTTAATACGATGCATTATCTCCACAGCCTGGTGAAATGAAGTCTCGATCTTTACCTCTCTAGCTATAGGCGAATCCAGTGGTGAAGACTATTAATGAATTTCCTCACTCTCTCTTGCGTAGAAGGAATCAAAATAGTAGCATAATGGGACAACCCTATAAACCTCATCTGATCATCTGCAACTAACATTTGACGCTACTGAAGATGCTCGAACTACCATCTCAACTCCTCTCTCCTGGTACTGGGCATAATCTTCTCCAAAAATACCCTAGAGAACTGAGCCTAAGTAAGAGTAGGGGAACCAACTACTCTACCTTGCTCATATGACTGCCACCACCTCTTGGCAGTCCCTTTAAGCTAAAACACAGTGAAATACACTCCATTGGACTCCACGAGTCTCACCGGCTCAACATAGTTAGGAATCTACTCCTCAACGGGAGCTACTGGTAGCTCCAGAGTGGCTACTTGAGCAAGACCCCTAGCTGTGGTGCGTGGTATACCCCTATCTCTGCCTCGACTCAAGTCCATCCCGGCCCTGGCCTAGGGTACTGGTGCCTGCTCAGCTATACTTAAAGAACGTGTCCTCATTATATGTGAGGGAATAGAAAATCAAATATACAAATTGTTGGATAGGAAAAATTGTACAATAGAAAATGAAAGAGGGAGAAATTTTTCTACTAGCCTTGTAGCCTCTCAAAGATAAGTATAGACGTTTCTGTACCGATCCGAAAGACTCTACTAGGGCTCTAATACTAGCTTGTCAAGACCCAAATTTTCACCGGAGTCATGATGGTGCCTAACACCACTTACTTGGAAAGACAACAATAAATATGCAGAAATAAGCTTCAACAATAGTAAGATATAGTTACGATAGGGGAATAAAATAAATAACTGAAGTCAAAATAATAATACAACTGAAAGCCACCCAAAATCTGATGTCACTGAGTGCATGAGCTCTATAGAGTACTAAATACAAAGTTTGAACGAAATATAATACTTTCTAAAAGACTAAATATTTATAAAATATAGGAAGAGATGCACAGACTGCGACCGAGAAGTAGCTCTACCTTGGTCTCGACAGTGCAGCACAGATCTATTCACAATGCTTAACTTGGTCCAACTCCTGAAGCTGCACATAAAGTACAAAGATAATATGAGTACAACTGACTCCAATTACTCAATAAGTAGCAAGTTTAACCTCGGTCTGAAAGCAATGACGAGGTTGGAAAGGTCCAACACTCATTTTTAACAGCCAATAGCAATAGTAAAATCATAATAATAGCGAAAAGAAAAATCAGCTTAAATAATATCATGTTCAACTCTGTCACAATAAGAGGAGAATAAGCATATTTTTCAAGTATAATAGTTAATGCATAAACGTTTACATAGAAATCACGTAAAGAAGGGCTTATCAAAGTAAACTGCAATTTCAAGCTTTAAACATCAAATAGAGATATCATATGCCAATTAGGATGAGAAAAATACAAATGTGTGCCTGCATGATAAGTATACATGCCAAAATCAACAACATTACACTTTAATCATCACATATACAACATCTCTGCACATTCATAGTGCCTGGCACAAGTACCCCTCCTATACTCTCAGCACACTCACGGTGCCTGGCAAATGCTCCTGAATCATTATACACACACACACACACACATTATTCCGTACTATACGGGTGCCTGGAATAAGCCCCTCACTAAGCACATATCAAGTACCTACACTAACAGGGTTATTACCTACTTCCGAAGGGGAGGATCCTAGCCCAACCGTTGATCGGATCAAAAGTCAACAATCAATATCACTCAGCACACTATGGGACCTTGACGCAAGCGTCACCTCACAACCAATATCAACATAACTCTTAGGTCCAAGATCAATTATCAATTTCCTCAAGTCTCAATATGCTAACATCTCACGGTACCATGATCAAAATATCTTACGGAATATACCAATGTGCTACAGCTCAGCTCAAACTCGTGTCACACACACACACAAAGACACTAACAACATGTAAGATAACACATAAAAAATGCACAGAGACAGTGGTATAATACGAAAATTATATATTATGACAGAAAAGTCTGACTACCGCTATGGTAAATAACTTAACATGGTAAAAAAAATAGCCCTATTATGTCTCAAACAGATAACAAATAACCTAGGCATGATTTCTAGCATGAATAATAGCTAACGTACTCAATCAAGTGGAGAAAATATGGTATAAACGAAGCATGATAACAAACATAAGGCATATAATAGTCTATAATTTACCTTGATCATAAATAATCACGGTGCACGCATATGTGGTTGTCACCTCGCATTTGCGTAATCCCAACATATAGCAAACATCATAGCATACGAGGATATATCCTCAACCAAGCTTGGACAAGATAATTACCTCGAATGCGCGAGAATCAATACTCCAAAACTCCTTTGCCTCTCGAATTGCCCTCCGAACGGGTCAAATATAGTCAATACAACTCAATAACATCAAATAGTTCTATAGGAATCAATTCCAAGCATTAAAACTCCAATCTTTAATCTATTACACAAAGTTAATCAAAATGTCAATACAGGCCCGCTTCTTGAAACTCGACAAAACTTACAGATTCCGACTATTCATTCGAATACGAGTCCAACTATATAGGTTTATCCAAATCTGACTCCATGTTTAGGTTAAAATTTTAATTTTTAACTTTCCAAAACTAGCACAACCCCTCCCCTCCCCCTCCAAATTTCACTTTTAAATCCCATAATATATACGTAATAATCCATAGGGAAACAAGATATCAAAATCAAGTAGAAATTACTTACCCTCAAAGTGGTGATGAAATTCTCCTAAAAAGATCGCCACTAGCCGAGTGCCAAAACACAAGATAATGAAAATAAGTCAAACCCTCGAAATATAATCTCCTGACAACGACTTTCGTATCTGCGGACAAAACAATCGCTTATGTGCGACTCTATCCTCGCAAATACGCAAAGCACTTAACCAGCCAGCCAACCAGTCGCTTCTGGGCACTCCGTCCGCTCCTGTGAGCCGTTGGTGCACTTCCAACACACGTTTGCATAGACAAGTCTACATCTATGGACTCCCAAGCTCCACATCTGCGACCTCTTCTACGACCTTGCACTTGCACCAAAAGTTTCACAGGTGCGATACACCAGTATCAATTCTGCCAACATGCAACAAAATTATCCGAAATCAAACGAAACACACCTGAACCCCCAGGACCTCGTCCAAATATACCAACAAGTCCGAATGCATTATCCAAACTTAGCCAAATGCTCAAAACACTACGCATAAAATCAAAACTAAGAATCAACAATCAAAGTCAATCTCTTAAGTTCCAAACCTTCCAACTTCCATAAACATGACCGAACCAAGCCTAAGCATTCCGGATTCCTACTAAACTTCACACACAAGTTCTAAACCACTAAACGAACCTATTTCAAGTTTCGGAACAACAATCCGGTTTCGATATCATCAAAGTCGACTAACAGTCAAATTTATGAACTCTCCAAACCTTCCCGAAACCGAAACAACCATCCTCACAAGTCAAAAAAACAAGCACACATGAAGCATCAAATAGGGAAATAGAGTTCAAATACAATAACTGACAGGGTTGTTACATTACTTTATAGTCAACCGTGTGTTGTTAAAGCCTTAAATATTGTGGATGCCAATGTAGCCGCCAAAAATAATTTCAACTCAAAGAAAAATGTTTTTTACTTTGGGTTTACCATTTATCTCCTAAACCCATACTAATGTACGAGCATATAATGAGAGATCTCCAACTTCCAAGAATTCGTTTTCTGGTTCGAATCTAACATTCTCGGCCCCGAATCCATCGGCTAATCTCACTGTTCATACATAGAGGAGATATTGCAACTGATCATCCAATCAAGATTAGAACAAATTAAACTGCTCTGAGATTAACAGAATGTAAGCACGTTACGGACCTTGTTGAAGTTTTGTTCATATTGTTTCTCTATTCTCATTGAGTTCTTCTTAATGCCATTAACTGCTACAAAGACACAAAATAATCAGTGAGTACATGCATGTGAAAGCTCAGTTACTGAAAGGCCAAAGGCTCAGGAAATACTATAATAGCCTTCAGTAAATTCTTTTTTTTTTCCTATAGGAGTCAGTAGTGATGAAGGACCAAGGAGAAGAGGGCAAAACTGGAGAATATCTTCACATTTGTTAGTCAATAAGAACAGAAAAAACTAGTACCAAAAGTGTGGAGAGTATAACTTGCAGTTCGGACAGAAGATTCAAAATGCTAGATTCATTACTGTAAACAAAGGAAGAACTGTACAAAGTATAACCAATGTACAGGATGAATCAAAATACAGGCCATTAAACCAGCTTAAAAGTCTCCTCATATCCCTACAGCATCAAGAAGCTGTGAATGTTCTGCCACAGAAACCAGCGAATTCGCAACAATGGCACCACTAGCAGCAACTGCAGGTACTCCAATACCAGGAAAAGTAGAGTCTCCACAGCACAAGAGTTGTGGAATTGGTGTTGAATGTCCAGGAAATGTGCCTTTACCTGCAGAGGAGAATCCAAGATAAGGTCAGTGGGTTCAGAATGAGTGTGATTTTATTATCAATTTAAATTTAATTCTTTTTACACAAGTCTACGTAGTTAATCAAATCGAGAGCAATGAGTTCAACTAAACACACCAAAGCCGACCTAGATCCACCTATGTTTACCTGCTAAAATAGCTGGCCCATAAGTCCCTCTGTTTCTTCTAAGAAATCTTTTATGTGTTAATGGAGTTCCAATTAATTTCACCTCACACTTCTCGCGATTAAACCCTGGCCCAAGTGCTTTCTCCACAGCCCTCCACATTACCTGCCATGTAAACAGAAAATCAGGTGAAAAGGGACCTCAATATGCACACATATTTACAGCTACCTGAAGTGAAAAGTTCAACAAGTTCTTGACTGAAGGTCACAAATTGCAAAGATAAACACAGAGAAGGAAAAGGAAAGTCAATGAGAATAAACTTAACAGGAAATATCTATAGCATAAATTGGCTATGCACAATCGCTTGAGCATTGTGGCATAACTTCTGATTCAAGATAAAAGACGCAGCATCTAACAATGTGATAACATCATACTAATGAGACATAAATAATGCAAATTGATCAGCAATACTATCATCTCAAGATTTTGTAGATAATGAAGCTGGACCACTGTTTATCATCAATAAATAAGAGAACAAGGAGTACCTCAGATCTTTCAGCCTTGAGGTTTTTGTACTCATTGCTTCGGCGATCAAGACCTTCCCAAATTTCAAATGGCTCGGTTCCAGGGGTATAGGCATGTAAAATATGCTTTCCAGGCGGAGCAAGATTTGGACTGAGCACACTAGGCACGGATATCAGCACGACATTCTGATCAGCATCAACCCCTCTGTCCCAGTCATTTACTACTATATGATGGATTCCTAGGTCATCACGTATACCCTAAACATCCATTTCAATGGACATAAAAGAATTCATGAAACGCGACACCCAGAGGCATGTTTTAATGGCTATGAAACAATGTCAATTAGAAAAAAAGGAAATATCTCCACAACCCACCCACAAGAGGAAGAGCATAAAAGAATGGAACAAGCAGAATAGTACTAACATAATTACCTCGAAAATGACCTTTCTAATCATTATATCATATGATTGGATAGTCCAGTTTATGTGGTCAGCCTACTAATAGAATTCTCAACAATGCATCTTTATGCTATAGCTTACCTCTGCATCAAAACCCAAATGCAGATGCATGAACGATTCACACTGTGGGGTCAATTTGATGTTGTCTCGGTATGATTTTGGGACAACTTCTGGAGGCAATAAGCTCAAGGTATCCCACATAGATGCATTGCTAACTACAGCCTTCTTGGCACGGACAAACTGCAGCATCAAATGTTTTGGTTTATGTTTTTGACAAGGAAAAAGCACAACCTTAATCAAAATGTCGTGTATCATTTCACTATGCATCATAGTTTTTATTTACTCACTTGGCCACCTCTTAATTTGACTCCAACAGCTCGGCCATTTTCAACAACTATGTTTTCTACGTGACTCTTGAGAGAAATCCTCCCACCAAATTTTTGTAATCCTCGAACAAGAGCATCAACAATTGCTCCACTTCCTTGAAGTGGATATTCTAGAGTGCAACCCGGCTTATACCATTCTGAAAACATGTACACCTATGAAGCATAAAGGATGACATTGATCTACATTAATGAATAAGAAAAATAAATAGAAGAAGGTTAAACATAAAATCAATTAAAGAATTTGTGAGACACGAAGATGAGATTAATACAAGGTCGGCTTAATCCTAATGCATGCCAACCAAGTAAAAATCAATAGTGATGCAAAATGAGAAGTGCAAACAGGGGAAGATTCCCATGCTTTGGACTTTGACATTAGGTTTGAACATATTTCATGTTTAGCAAACAAGTTTAAACTGAATCACCTTTAGTACGAATTGAGCTCTCAGATAATGTGAACCATAAATACAAACTTGGGATTGAAATACATAAAAGGGATAAACTTACTGAGATATGCTCAAAATTTCTGGTACTCACTGGAAAATAATTAGGCAATTGCGATATGCTCAAATTTGACGGTAATCTACAAGAAGACCTTTTGGGTTCCAATCATAGGATAGAACTGAGGTACTATTATAAAAGTGAACTCTAAGAAACTCTTAACTTCCGCGGCAAACCAACAAAATCTTAAGCAGAAGAAAAGTAGACAATTGCTGTGTGCGCAAAACCAAAATTAGCATATTAATCTAAAAGGTAAATTTCCGGATTCCAATATTAGTGTGTGAGGTCCTCCTGTAGAAGTAGAACGCAGTATTTAATGTCTATAGAGCAACTGATGAATTATAAAATCCTGAGAAAAAACAGCTAGCTTGTCACCATATTTTTACAAATAACATCACGGAGGAAGCAACACGCATGATTTAGAGACACTTGAGCAAAGATCAAGCAATTGTTTTTTGATAGATGCAAACAACATTAACTTCCAAGAAATATCTCTATAAGGTAATATGCATGTCCCATAATTACCATTTCTGCTGAGAGTATGCCGTTAGTTTTGACCCCGGCAAGCAAGAAGGCTAGGAGATCCAGCCAATTTCGTATAAAAGGGTCTTTTATCCCCAAAGAATCAATGATTTCTGAAAAGGGCCTGAGAAGCTTGGTAGCACCAAGGGCTCCTTGAGGTCCCATTTGAGCAAAAGTTTTTAATAGAGAAGGTGCATATCTAGCAGCAGCGGTCGAAATAACACCCAAGTCACCTCGGATGGATAAAGGAGGTAGAGCCATTGCAGCTGCTGAGATTGGAAGTATTGCGTCCTGTAAAAACAGCACTCTATAAAAATGAGATAAGATTCGATAACAGAGAACAGTAAAGAGCTCTTACAAAAGTTGGAGAAAAAGGGACTGCCAAGAGATCTCAGCTAAATTGTAAAAAATGTGTCTCTCAGTCTCCGAGTATTCGAGCAATAAATCATGTAAGAACCACAACATGTAAGGAAAGTATCCAATACTCACGAGAAGTTTCCTCCACTCTCTCGCTGAATCTGGTCCTGCATACTTCTCCAGATCCTGAATGGTGAGAAAGATTATCATGAAGTATGTTAAAGGAAATACAATGTCAGGCTTGCAAACAATGAAAACACACAGGATAAATTTTTACTGATGTCCACGAAACATGTTACCAAAAGCAAACAGCAGGTCAGACCTTGAAAAATTCCGTTGGGCCAATGCGTGACAAGAATTCACCTTCAGGTACATATACCATCCATGAGTCATAATTTGCACAGGGAATTGATTCACCTAATGCATCAAGAACCTGAGAAACATATCAATAAGTTGAGTTGCATTTGCTAACAAGAAGACATACTAAATGTCCAATAAATTGCAGTACAGAACTAGTTAATTAGGCCAAGCAGAGAATGGTTTTAAAAAATGGAGCCGCAAGTCACTTATTTCTCACTGAACAAAGGCATTAAGGATCAAGAACATATTTGTTGTCAGGCCATCTGTTCTACAGAATCTACAGAATACAACCGCATAGAGTAGTTTTACATAGAGAGTAGCACATATGGTCAATAAAAGCATGCGGCATTAATAAATGCATATCTGGCTATACAAGGGAAGGGAAGCTAGTAGGTACTTCAAATAGTAACTCAAAGCTGGTTTCTAAGACCATCCAACTTAAAGGTGATGAAACACATTGACTGACAAATAAAAAATAAATTCAAAGAGTTCATTCAAAGGCAATTAAACCAGAATTCAGCATAAAAAGTTTTTGAAATCAAGTATAAAAACTGCCCCGTTGATTGTAGCAGCTTGGCCTCTCATGGTTTATATCCACCATAACTTTCACATTAACATACATGTTACATCCACACACACACACACACACACACACACACACACACACACACACATATATTCGTGAAACCGATTCCATTAAAACGTTTGTCAGCACCAGCACTATACTTCATTCTCACAGTTAGATAGTGAATGGACATGATTTCACAATCAGCCATTCCAGGTGATTGAGTTCAGTGTTTTACGTACTGTTGAATTTTGTAACTCGCGCACATCCTAAATATTTAACTATTAAGACGAAGACCATAATTATGTTTCGTCTTCAACATCTACATAAAACGTCAATAGCTAGCTCTTCAAAGTTTCACAGTACTGATTGTGGTCATTGCTATTCATGATTGATCAGCCGCTTCTTAGGTGCTCAACACTCTAGAATGAACTTCTAGGTAGAGAAAAAGCCAGTAAACTGTCATCAGCTTCTCCATGGATGTTTAATTTGTTAACATCCCATATATTTTATTTCATGAATGGTAGCTTAAGAATGTCGATGCGACAAAGAAAATGCTAATATATAAAGCCCTAAAGAGGAGTTCTATCCACATAAGACGAATGCTACATTTGGAAGGAAGGTCTAGGAATGAAAAGGGGAAATAATACTAGTATCTTTGTCTCAAATACACCAACTGCTTAACCTCTTTTCCTTAACTTTGAATTCATTTACATTCTAAACAAACAAAGCAAAATTGTAAGCAGATAGAGTGTAACCTGTGCTAATGGATTTGCCTGAGGACCTCTTGATTGAAAACCGGAGAACAATGATGGACCAGAGTCAAATTTGTACCCTTTAATATCAAAAGAGTGAGCTGCACCCCCAGCCACATCATGGCTTTCAAGTACTAAAACATCTTGGCCATACCTAGCAAGAAGTCCACCACAGCATAGCCCACCTATACCGCTTCCTACAACAATGATATCTGCTTCTGGCTTGCCTGCACATAATTCTTGCAGTCAAATAAACATGTTCCTGTAGAGAGACACAACTTATCTGCATTAGAAGTCTACACAAGCAGATCCTCTCATAGTATAACTTCAGAAGTACGCGTTTTTCCTTCGCTGGAACATCAATTTACGCTGAGGTCCATATTTCATGGATTAACAATAGGATACATCATCAGCTATCATATCCTAGGAATACCAATTTGTTGCATGCCAAGCATGAAGAGAACAATTTTAACAGACACAAGAAACCAGGAACTTTTAACAGACACACATATCGTGCATAGATTTGCTCTTTTTTATAAGGAAAAAGTACTACATTTGTCCCATGTAATTTGATGGAACACAGAATGGTAATGTGACTTGTAAAAGACAGCTACAAGAAACTGATACCCCTTCCTTTCAAAAATATTATGGCACGCACTTTAATAAAGAAGAAAAGACTTTTAAGATACGTAGTCTTAAATAAGCCATAGCATTTATGTTGCTATAAAACTACCAAAATTTGTGATCTAAACCTGTCAATATCATTTGTGAAAAGTGTCATCTTTTTAAAACGGACAAATAAGGAAATATTGTCAATCTTTTTGAAACAGTTGGAGTAATACATCTTAGAATATTCGAAATTGAGAAGCATGCAAGTACATATTTCTCCCCCATCCCAATTTGTTTGGCACTTTTGGCTTGTTGAATAGTGTTATTTTGACCAATTTTTGGAGCTATCATTTTCCCTAAATTGAAGTTTACATATTCAGAAACTACACTAAAATTACTACTAAAATTTTTTGTTATACCAAAGTACCAAGCATATGTTAAAAAATCGCAGTCAATATGTAGTTAATTTGACTCTCGGTTAGCTAAAACAATGACACAATACTTAAAACACACACACACACAGAGAGTGCCCAACCTTGCTTGGAGGTAAGAGTGGAGGAAGGATAGCCGTTAGAAGTGGCAGAGACTTCGTTGCGCGCCAAAACTGTGCGACTTCGTTTAGTGGAGCGGAAGTTGAAAAGGGGAGAAAAAGGTTGAAACCTCAACGCCATTGATTCTTGATTCTCGATGTAGCTAATAGGCTAGCACAAATTAATGTGCCAGTATATTTTTCTCCATGTACATGTGTTAATTTTTGTTGTATAGCAGTTGTTGATATTGCATTTGGAAGTGGCCACGTTCTAAGTTTCTGCACCAGAGAAACCAAAGAAGAAAAGATCATAAAATAAAGGTCCACAACTTAAAAAGCCTCGAACAATAAATTTACCTTCAACCGTAGGAAAAAAATAACTAGGCAAAATGACCAAATAGCCCCTTAAACTTGCATGATTTTTGAATGGGAAAAGGCAATGTATATCCCTCTATCTTCATATATTGTCTATATATAACCTCCATTATACTATTTGGCCAAATTTATTTCCACTGTTCTATTATATGGTTAAATTTATCGCTACCATTAGCAAATTCTTAAAAAATACCCCTCAGCCCGTCATGTGACCCAGAATCTCCCAAATCATTTTAATTAAGTTACTTATTCTTCTTCTTGATCCACTATTTTCGAAATAATTAGCATTTACATGCTTTCTTAGTTAGAAAAAAATAGGAGAAAGAAATATTAAAATAATATAACGATTAATAAACAAAGTATAGAAAATTAAAGAATCTAAATCAGGTAGCTTGTCTAAATTTTAAATATATTTACAACATCCCAACTTTAATAGATTCGTTGCACCAAAGGTATGGAGACTTTGCAAGTATTAGTGATAGAAGTTGAAGTTCCTTGGAGACTTTATATTGTCGAATTCAACTTTGCTTTATTCAAATGCCTACGCATTGTGCACTCTTAAGTTAGTCGATTGAACTCTATACTAACCGGACAATAATAAAATATATTCGAATATACATGTACATACATGATGATCAACTGCATATAATATACACTAAGTAGACCCACTGAAGTCTACGGAATGTATATGATTGAAAAATAAATTAAATTTTAAACCAATTCTAAATCCATTATCACAAGAAGAGAAGTAGGTGCATTGATAATTAAAAATATCCATGAATAATTTGTATAGCCTATTACCTTTAGCATTCATATCAATAGCAATTTCTGAAAATAGTGGAGCAAGAAGAACAACAAGTGATTTAAATAAAAGGAAATTGGTAGATTTTGAATTAATTAACAGATCAAGGGATAATTTTTAAAAGTTTACTGATGGTATGGCTAAATTTGGCCGGATAATATAATAGTAGAGGTAAATTTGATCACATAATATAATAACGATTAAATATAGACAATATCCCAAAGTAGAAGGATATAATTGGCCATTTTCCCTTTTAAAACCTAGTAGATCAACTTTGGGTTGTTATATTTTTACACCTTCACTTGATGTGTTGAGTATAACTACTAACAAACACTTTTGATCATGCGCATGTAGTGCACTTACTTAGATGATAAGTCAAATACTTAGCCTTATATGTAATTGTGGGTCCACCTTTAAAAAATAATTTTGTCAAGTTGCTAATTTTAAATTGAATTATGTGTTTTTATCTTGTTACCTCCATCACAACTCCGTCAATTGCCGCATCTCCTCCGCCTCCGCCTCTTTCACCAATTTTATCACCACTATCACCCTCAAGACACTATGCCCTACTTTTTCTTTATCTAGATGAATAAAATTAAAAAAATAAACCAATAAATTATTAGCCAATATGTCACAATCAAAAATTCAATCAAGGGATCGTGATGGCACCTAACATCTCCTACTAGGCAAGCCAACACTTAACAACAATAACAGAAGCATAATTAAACATCTAACAACGGAATATTCTAAATAAAAGTATAAAAGCTATGAAAATAACATAATAAGTCTAAAACCACCACAACCATCATAAACACCTCCTAAGACTGGTGTCATAGAGTACATGAGATTCTAAAGTGTGCTAAATACGGTAACAACTCGACGGGTCATTTTGTGTATTTGATTCCCATTTTACCTTTTGATGCTTCATAGTTTAATAACTTGCGTTGTTGGTTAGTTTCGTTCCGGAAAGGTTTTGGGTTGATTTGGACCTATTGGTTCTTGGTGTAGAAACCTAAATTTAGAATGTTGACCAAAGTTTGACTTTTTTGAAAACGATCCTGGAACAGTATTTCGATGGCTCTGATAAGTTCGTATTGTAATTTTGGACTTGGACGTATGCCTGAAATTGAATTCAGAGGTCCATAGGTTGATTCGACTTATTTTGCCTAAAATGGGCAATTTGAACGTTAGAAATTTTCCCAAGTTTGACTGTAGATTGAATTTTTGGCTATAGAGGTTTGGAATTTAATTTTGGGACTTGGAATAGATCCGTTTTGCTATTTGGAACTTGCTTGTAAAATTTGGTATCATTTGAAGTTGATTTGATAGGATTTAGACGTTTGGTTGCAATTCTAAAGGTTCTTGAACTTTTCTCTGAAATTCATGCATTTGATGTCCGATTCATAGTTCTATATTTTATTTTTGTATTTTGATCACGCAAGCGAGTTCGTATGATTTTTTTAGACTTGTGTGGATGTTTGATTTGGAGCCCCGAGGGCTTGGGTGAGTTTCAGACGTGTTCCGAAAAGATTTGGACTCAAATACAGGCTGCTGGTGTGATGGTGCTCCAATTATCGCAATTGTGAGCACCGGCATCGTAGTTGCAAACATCACAGGAGAATTGCGATGCCTGGTTGGCATTTGTGGAGGTTAGGCTTAGGTGGGTTAGTTTGCATTTGCGATAATTTGGTCGCATTTGCGAAGCCTGTGTCGCAATTGCGAGACTTTCTTTGCAATTGTGAGGGTTCGCAATTTGTTGCAATTGCGACATCTGCAACTGAACATAAGGTTGGAAAGTCGGGATTTCATCTCATTTTAGAATTCTAGACTCGGTAGGAGGAGGTTTAGAGAGGGAATTTTTATCTACGAACATTGGGAGAGTGATTCTAATTAATTTTCAACTATATTTCATGATTATATCTTATATTTCAAATCAAATTTAAGAGAATCAAGAGAAAAATTGGGAATTTTTGTAAAAATTTTGAAAAATAAAATTTTGGGTTTTGAAAGTCGATTTGGACTCGAATTTTAAAATATAATTCATATATGGACTCGTGGGATTATGAATAGTCGAAATCTACCCTTGGACCCAAGTTTTGACCGGACGAGCCCACGATTGACTTTTGTTGACTTTTGGGAAATTGCGTAAAGATCATAGCTTTATCTATCGTAATTGGTTTTCCTTGCATTAGTTGATAATATTAAGTCCTTTTTGGTTAGATTTGGGCCTTGTGAAGGGGAATTTTAGGGGGAAAAGATATTTTCGAGGGTTGATTTGGCCTAGCTGAGGTAGGTATCTCGTTTCACCTTTTGTGGGGGATCTACCCCTAAGGATTTGGGTTGTTTGCATTATTTGTATTATGTAGAGGACGTGTACACGAGCTATACAGGTATTTTGACCGGTTTAGACTGCGTTCATGCATTTAATTGAATTAGTAATAATATGTTATATCTTTCATTGTTAAATTTATTCTCACATGCTATATTTGTCGCTGTTAGCACTTATTCTATCTTTTGTTTTTATGTTTGCTCTTACATGCTTTAGTTGAAGTTGTTACCTCTCTTATTGTTGAATTACTCTTACTTGAAGGTGTTATTTCGTGGGAATATCTTCTTGTTGGGTTATTAAAGTTAAAGTTATAAAAGCTATTATCCCCTTTGAGGTTGAAGTTGTTGATTGTTGAGATATCATTCCTTGTTGAGTATTTCTCATTCATTTTGCTATCATAGATATTCTTGTTCACATTGTGGTTGAGTCGTGGGTTATATATTTTGGTAATATTGGTATTGTTGATTTTGGCAAGTTGTGGCATATGGGCACATGTGGTGCGAGTTGTTATTGTATTGTGATATTGATACGCATGCGGCAGTATAAGGATAGGGGTTGATGTGCATGCGGTAACATAAGGTAGGATTTATGCGCGTGTTGCTAATAAGAGAATTACTTGAAACCACGCTGCGAGATAAGAGGGCTAAAGTGCGTATAGCTATTTCAGAAAAAATATTTTGAAAAGTATCTGAATGGAAGACTCACACGGCGATATAAGGAAAGATTGTGATTTTGACTTGTGAAATGAGATTATGGGGTGTGGTACCTCGGTAGTGATTGTTGTTGTACTTTCTATGTTTAAAGGGATTAATAGTTGAACAATTCTTGTGATTCTTCATTTGTCTTACTTGTATTTGTCCATATTTGTTTACTTGCTGTTTTATTCATGTGATCACTTCTTGTTTCCTTTACCGCCTTAAGTTTTCGTTGTTACCTTCCATTATGGTACTGCTTTATTGTCATTCATTTCCTCGCTTTCTATTATTAGACTACACTATACTTTCTTTAGTTTTTCTTGTTCTAGTAGGTGTCTTGACCTATCCTTGTCACGACTCTATTGAGGTTAGGCTTGATACTTACTAGGTACCGTTGTGGTATACTCATGATACGTTTCTGCACATTTTTATACAGATCTATGCACATCTGCTCGTGCTGGACGTCGGTGATCGATCAGTTATTTTTCGAGACTTCAGGGTATACCTGCTCGACGCCCACAGGCCTCGGAGTCACCTTCTGTATTTTTATCATTACTGGTTACCGTATTATAGGATAATGTTGTGTTAGAGATTTTAGAATATTCAGTAGAGCTTATGACTCAGTTCCACCGGTTTTGGGGGATTTTGTTATTGTGTTTTATTTTGGAGTTATTATGAGCTTTATCAGTTTATCTTATTATCTTAGTTTTGTTATTTCTATTAAGCTATTAATGAATGCTAGGCTTACCTAGTCTTAGAGACTAGGTGCCATCTGAACATCCACGGTGGGTGTTTGGGACCGTGATAAGTTAGTATCATAGCTCTAGGTTTAAAGGTATTACAAGTTATAAGCAAGTTTAGTAGAGTCTTGCATATCCGTACATTGACGTCTGTATTTATTTTCGAGAGGCTATAGAATTGTTAGGAAATTCCACTTTGATTCCTTATCGTGCGAATTTGTTGATTTTAAAATTTGAGTCTTTGTCTTTATATTTTCTCACAGATGGTGAGTACATGCACTGCTGAAGCCGGGCGAGGCAGGGGCCGGGGCAGTGGCCGATGAGGGGCACATTCTGCAGCCAGAGCACCTGCCCGACCAGCAACTGAGGAGCCACTAGTAGCTCCGAGTAGGCACCCCTGATGCTTGTTGTTGCCCCTGAACTTCAGGACACCCTAGCATAGTTTTTGAGCATGTTCGGTACTGTAGCTCAGGCAAGATTCATTCCCCTCGCACCATCAACATCTCAGGCTAGGGGAGGAGCTAAGACTCCCGCGGCCCGTACCCTAGATCAGCTGGTCCACATTGATTAGTTATCGGGTATCATGCCAGCATGCCCGTTATACTTGTTTAGCCTGAAGTCATGCTAGAGGCATCTGGGGAGGAGAAGCGAAGACTTGAGAGGTTCAAGAAGTATGATCCTCCTATTTTCAGCGGCACAACTACCGATGATGCACATGGTTTTCTAGAGAAGCGACACTGTATTCTTTGCACTATGGGTATTGTGGAGGTGAGCGGAGTTGATTTTACTACAATTCAGTACTTAGAAGTAGTGTATCGATGGTGGCAGGCTTACGAGGAGGGTAGGCCTGCTGATGTAGCCCCACTCCTTGGGCTCAGTTTTTAGAGATGTTCTTGAGAGAGTTTGTTCGCCTGACCCTATGGGATGTATGGCACACAGAGTTTGAGTAGCTGAGTTAGGGGACTATGTCAGTGTTAGAGTATGCTATCAGATTCATTGAGTTGTCCTGACATGCACTTGCCTTGGTTTCTACAATCAGAGAGCAAGTCTATAGATTCATCGAGGGGCTCAGTTATGGTTTTAGATTCAGTATGGCTTGGGAGTTGGAGACAGATACTCCATTTCAGCAGGTGGTAGAGATCTCTCGGAGGTTGGAGGGTATGCAGCGCCGAAAGAGAGAGGACATGGAGTCCAAGAGGATCGAGGTACTAGAGGATTTAGTGGTGGCCACGTTCTAGTTCTAGCTTGACATGGCAGGGGATATGTGAGTTGGCTAGTTCATTCAGCAATTCCACCTTCTAGCAGTGCTCCGACTATTCTTAGGTCTTAGGTTGCCCATTTTGCTCATCCACTTTCCAGTGTACCTCCTGCACGTGGTGCCTTCAATATTCAGTCCAGCCGACCATGCCAGAGCAGATTCAGCTGCCACGCCCACCTAGTGCTTGTTTTGAGTGGTGATACCAAACATATGGTGAAAGATTTCCCCAGACTCAAGAGGGGTGCACCTCCACAAACTACACAAGTTTCACGGATTCTACAGGGGCCACAAGGGTTCACAGGCCATGGTTATTTCTCTAGTTGCCGCTCCACCTGCCCCACCAGCTATAGGTGGAGGTCAGGCGGGTAGAGGTCGCCCTAGAGGGGAGGCTAGGCTCATTTCTATGCTTTTCCTAGTAGGACACAGGTGGTTGCATCGAATGGAATCATCACATGTATGGTTCCGGTCTATCATAGGGATGCATCAGTCTTATTTGATCCGGGATCCACTTATTCATATGTGTCATCTTACTTTGTTCCGTGTTTAGATATATCTCGTATTTCTTTGAGTGCTCCTGTATATGTGTCCATGCATGTGGGAATCTCTATTGTTGTGGACCGCATTTATAGGTCGTGTTTAGTCATTATTAGTGGTTATAAGACCATGGTTGATCTATTACTGCTTAGTGTGGTAGACTTTGACGTGATTTTGGGCACGAATTGTTTGTTGCCCTATTACGCTATTCTAGATTATTACACCAAGACTGTGACATTGGCTATGCAAGGTTTGTCGTGATTAGAGTAGATGGGTACATTAGATTATATTCCTAGAATAGTTGTATCCTTTCTTAAGGCACATATGATGGTTGAGAAGCGTGTGAAGCATATCTAGCCTTTGTGAGAGATGTAGTGCTGATAATCCTACCGTCGTATCAGTTCTGGTAGTTAGAGATTTCCTATGAGTTCCCAATAGACCTATTGGGCATGCTGCCTGATAGGGATACCGATTTTGGTATTGACCTGGTACCGGGCACTTAGCCCACTTCCATTCCACCATATCGTATGGCACCAGTGGAGCTGAAGGAGATAAAGGAACAACTTTAGGAATTTCTCGTTAAGGGTTTCATGCAGCTGAGTGTTTCACCTTGTGGTGCTCCGATTCTGTTTGTGAAGAAGAAGGATGATACTATATAGATGTGTATTGATTATATGCAGTTGAACAAGGTTACATTGAAGAATAGGTACCCATTACCACGCATTGATGACTTATTTGACCAGCTTCAATATGCTAGAGTGTTCTCGAAGATTGATTTAAGGTCAGGGTATCATCAGCTTAATATTCAAGATTTAGACATTCCGAAGACTGCTTTCAGGACTCGATATGGTCACTACGAGTTTCTAGTGATTTCATTTGGGTTGACCAATGCCCTAGCAACGTTTATGTACTTGATGAATAGTGTACTCTAGCTATATCTTGACTAATTCGTCTTCGTGTTTATTGATGACATCTTGGTGTATTCTCGCAGTTGGGAGGATCCTGAGCAGCATTTGAGGATCATGCTCCATACATTGAAGGAGAAGATGTTATATGAAAAATTCTCCAAGTGTGAATTCTGGCTTGATTCGATGGCGTTTTTGGGTCACTGCTATCTAGTGAGGGGATTAAGGTAGATCTGAAGAAGATTGAGACAGTTTAGAGTTCGCCAAACCGTCTTCAGCTACTGAGATCCAGAGTTTTCTTGGTTTGGCCAGGTATTATAGCCGTTTGTTAGAGGATTTCTCATCCATTGCTGCACCTTTGACTAGATTGACCCAGAAGTGTGCTCTTTTCAGATGGTCTGAGGAGTGTGAGGTGAGCATTCAATAGCTCAAGTCTACATTTACTACTGCCCCAATATTGGTGTTTTCTACGGTATAGGGTCTTACAATATGTATTATAATACGTCACGTATTATTCTTGGCGCGTTGTTGATGCAAGATGGTTGGGTGATACCCTATACGTGTCGGTAGTTGAAGGTTCATAAGAAGAATTACCTGGTTCACAACATGGAATTGGAAGCTATTGTTCATGCATTGAAGATATAGAGGCAGTATTTGTACGGTGTTCCATGCGAGGTCCATACCGATCACCAGAGCCTCCAGCATCTGCTCAAGCATAGAGATCTTAACTTGCGGCAGAAGATATGGTTAGAGTTGCTGAAAGACTATGATATCACTATTCTACATCATCCCGGGAAGGCCAATGTGGTGGCTGATGCCTTGAGTAGAAAGGCAGATAGTATGTACAATTTAACATACTTAGTGGTAGCAGAGAAACCACTAGCCATGGATGTTCAGGCTTTGGCCAATCATTTTGTGAGATTAGATGTTTCGGATCCCAGTCGGGTTCTTGCTTGTGTGGTTTCTCGGTCTAGCATTAAAGAGAGTTAGTATGTAGACCCCCATTTTTTTGTCCTTAAGGCCACAATATAGCACGGCGATGCCAATGCAATTTATATTGGAGATGATAGGGTGTTGCAAATGTAGGGCTGGATATGTGTGCCTAATGTATATGGGCTTCATTTGTTGATTCTTGATGAGGCCCACAAATTATGGTATTTCATTCATCCGGGTGCCGTCAAGATGTATCACGATTTGAGGAAATACTATTGATGGAGAAGAATGAAGAAAGATATAGGAGAGTATGTGTCTTGGTGCTTGAACTGTCAGCAGGTGAAGTACGAGCATTAAAGGCTGGGCGATTTACTTCAGATACTTGAGATTCTCGAGTGGAAATGAGAGCGTATTACCATGGATTTCGTTGTTGGGCTCCCACAGACTTTGAAGAAATTTGATGCAGTATGAGTTATTGTGGATAGGTTGACCAATTCAACACATTTCATTCTGGTGGTAACTATAAATTCTTCGGAGCAGCTGGCTCAGATCTATATCTGTGAGATTGTTCGTTTCCATAATGTGCCGATGTCTATTATCTCCGATCAAAGCACATAGTTCACATCATATTTTTGGAGAGCTGTGTAGTGGTGAGTTAGGCACTCGAGTTGAGTTGAGTTCACCATTTCACCCCTAGACATATGGACAGTTTGAGCGCACCATTCAGATCTGGGAGGATATGCTACGTGCCTGTGTTATGGAGTTCTGGGGTTCTTGGGATCAGTTCTTGCCGCTTGCAGAGTTTGCCTACAACAAGAGCTACCAGTCGAGTATTCAGATGGCTCCTTATGAGGACTAATATGGGAGGCAATGTCATTCTCCAGTTGATTGGTTTGAGCCGGGAGAGGCTAAGTTGTTGGGCACTGATTTGGTTTGGGATAATTTGGAGAAAGTCAAGTTGGTTCAGGATCGGCTTCATACAACACCGTCTAGGCAGAAGAGTTATGCTGATCAGAGGGCCGATGATGTAGCATTTATGGTATGAGAGAGGCTTTTGCTACGAGATTCAACCATGAAGTGTGTGATGAGGTTCAGGAAGAAGGGAAAGTTGAGCCCTCGATATATTGGCCCTTTTGAGATCCTTGAGAGAGTTGGTGAGGTAGCCTACAAGCTTGCATTTCCACCCAGCCTATTGGCAGTCCACCCGGTGTTCCATGTTTTCAAGCTTCGTAAGTAATATGATGATCTGTCTCATGTATTATTTAGTTCAGTACAATTGGATAAGGATTTGACTTATGTTGAGGAGCCAATGGCTATATTGGATAGACATGTCTGAAAGTTAAGGTCGAAGAACATTGCTTTAGTAAAATTTCAATGGAGAGGTCATCCGATCGAGGAGGCATCCTGGGAGACAGAGTACGACATGCAGAGTCATTATCCTCACCTTTTTGTCACTTTAGGTATGTCTCTATGCACATTCGAGAACGAACACTTATTTTAAGAGGGGGAGAATGTAATGACCCGACCGGTTGTTTTGTGTATTTGAGCCCTATTTCCCTATTTGATGCTTCCACATGTGTATTTGTGGTTTTATGACTTGCAAGGTTGGTTCATTTCATTTCGGGAAGGTTTTCGATTGATTTGGACCATTTGGTTCTTGGTTTAGAAGTCTAAGTTGAGAATATTAACCCAAGTTTGACTTTTGTGAAAATGACCCCAGAACTCTGTTTTTATAGCTTCGATATGTTCATATCGTGATTTTGGACTTGGATGTATTCCCGGAATTGAATTCGGAGGTCCCTAGGTTGATTCAACTTATTTTGCCGAAAGTTGGAAATTTGAACTTTAGAAGTTTTTCCAAGTTTGACCGTAGGTTGACTTTTTTGGCTATCGGGTTCGAAATTTTTTTGGGACTTGGAATAGGTCAGTTTTGCTATTTGGAACTTTCTTACAAAGTTTAGTGCCATTTGGAGTTGATTTGACGCTTGATTGCAATTCTAGAGATTCTTGAACTTTTCTTTGAAATTTCATGCATTTTGATGTCCGATTCGTAGTTCTATATATTATTATTGTATTTTTATCGCGTGAGCAAGTTTGTATGATATTTTTAAAATTATGTGGATATTTGGTTTGGATCCCTGAGGGCTCGGGTGAGTTTCAGATGTGTTCCGGAAAGGTTTGGACTCAAATATCGATTGCTAGTGTGCTGGTGATGCAGTTATCGCAGTTGCCAGCACCAACATTGCAATTGTAAACATAACAGGATGGTGGACTCATGTATCACAATTGCGATACCTGGTTCACATTTGCGAAGGTTAGGCTTAGGTGTGTTAGTTCGCATTTCTGATAAATTGGCCGCATTTGCAAGGTGGGCAGACTTTGCATTTGCGAAGTCTATGTGGCAATTGCGACATCTCCTGGGCTTGTCAGTAGCCTCAATTGCGAGACTTTCTTCGCAATTGCAAACCCAGTGTCATAATTGCGACATCTGCAACTGAACATAATGTTGGAAAGTTGGGATTTCATCTCATTTTAGAACCCTAGACTCGGTAGGCGGCAATTTAGACAGGGGATTTTCATCTACTTGGAATAGGTCCGTTATGGTATTTAAAACTTCTTTGCAAAATTTGGTGTCGTTTGGAGTTGATTTGATAGGATTTGGATGCTTAGTTGTAATTCTAGAAGTTCTTGAAAATTTCCTTGAATTTTATGCATTTTATTGTTCAATTCGTAGTTTAGATGTTATTTTCTTATTTTGATCTTGCGAGCGCATTTGTATGATATTTTTAGACTTGTGTGAATATTTTGTTTGGAGCCCCGAGGGCTCAGATGAGTTTCAGACACGTTCCGGAGTGCGTTGGGCTAAATTTTGCCAAAGCTGGTGTCTGGTGCCCTCTGGTGTCGCAATTATGAATACCAGGGTCGCATTTGCGACTATATCCCTTTAGGTATCGCAAACAGATGCCTTGGATGCATTTGCAAAAATTTCTTGGCTGGCTAGGTTCACATTTGTGATGATTTTGTAAAAATTGCGAAGGCAACAGGGTCCATAATTGCGAGCCCATCTTTGCATTTGCGAAGAGCTTCCCAGGCCTTGAGTGCCGCGATTGCGAGATTTTAGTCGCAATTGCGAGGGTTAACAATTGCGAAACTATATTGCATTTGCGATAGTTGCAACTGAACATAAGGGCTGAAAGTCGGGATTTTATCTCTCTTTCTCTCATTTTTGAATCCTAGACTCGGTAGGAAACGATTTGAAGAGGGGGTTTTCACCTACAAAACTTGGGTAAGTGATTCTAATCTATTTCTAATCATATTCTATCAACATATCTTAGATTTTAACATCAAAATCATGTTAATCAAAGTAAAAATTTGTGAAACTTTGTAAAGTTTTAGAAAAATAAGAAATTAATGTTTTGAGAGTCGATTTGGACTCGGATTTTGAAACTAATCACATATATGAACTCGTGGGGTCCTGGGTAGATGGAATCTGCCATTGAACCCAGGTTTTGAGTGGGCGGGCCCCGATTGACTTTTGTTGAATTTTTAGAAAAAGTGTAAAGATCTTAGCGTTATTTATTGCAATTGAATTCCCGAGCATTGTTTGATGATATTTAGTCAAGTTTGCTTATATTTGAGCCGTGTGGAGGCGAATTTTAAGGGAAAAGCTATTTTCGAGTGTTGAATTGGCCTAGTTGAGGTAAGTGTCTTACCTTACTTCGTGTGGGGGAACTACCCCTTAGGATTGTTATTGTTTGACTCAATTGTGCTAAGTTAAATCTATTTACATAAGGTGATGAGTGGTTTCACGGGTTGTATGTGGTATTTGACCGGTTTAGGCTACCTAGACTATTTCCATGCTTTAATTGAATACCATATCATGTTCTAATTCTCTTAGTCAATCTATTCGTATTTGTGTTAGTCTATCCTTACATGCCTTAAATAATTTCGTTAATACTTGTTCTACCTCCTAATTGATCATTTGCTATCATGCTTTAGTTGAACTTGTTGCCTCTTTTATTGTTACATGCCATCTCTTCATTATTAATTATCATTATTTGAAGTTATTGATCATGTTATCTCTTTCCTTATTAATTATCATTTACTTGAAGTAATTGTTCATGTTATCCCTCTCCTTGCTGATTTCCATTATCTGAAACTCATTGCTAAATGTTGTCTCTTTTATTGTAAGTTAATCTTATCTAATATCATGGTTATACATTATTTCTCTCATTGTTGAGTTAATTGGTATTGAAGTTGTGAAAGTCATTAACACGTTGAGGAAGTTAGTTATTGTTGAGACATATATCTTATTAAGCATTTTACATTCATTATTCTTGTATACGTAACCTATTGGAGCCATCAAAATACCATTTCAGGGTCATTTTTACAAAAGTCAAATATTGGTCAATATTTCTAACTTAAGCTTATAGGCCAAGAACCAAAGGGTCCAAATCAATCCAAAATCTTTCTGGAATGAAACTAACCTACCCCGCAAGTTATAAACCACAAATACACAGGTGTGAAGCATAAATAGGGGAAATGAGGTGCGCCATGGGCTATTGTTATGGAAATATTGGTATTATTGTTGTTGTTGGCAAGTTATGATATATTGGCACTTATGGTGCGAATTGTTATTGTGATATGCAAATACACAAAATAACCGATCGGGTCGTTATAAAATTTGGGCATATACCTAAGTGCAAAATTACCATACGAACCCATTGGAGCCATCAAAGCACCATTTCGGGTTCCTCTGCACAAAAGTCAAACTTCGGTCACCCTCACAATTTAAACCTCCAACAAAGGGACTAAGTGTCTCAATTCAATCCAAAACAACCATCCGCGCAAGTCACATAATGACAAATATACATATGTACCAAGTCAAATGGGGGAAACAAGCTAAAATACTTTGAACGGCCGATTGGGTCGTTGAAAAGAGAATTGAGATAGAAAGAGAGATATTCAAGGAAAAAGCTCAAATTTGTATTAGCATGAAAGTGTAATTCTCATATTACATTTTCCTATTTATAGGGTAGATATTCGAATTGAAATGTTGAAAATATCAAAAGCTAAATTAACTAACTAACATTTTCGTCAACCGTAATTTGAAAACATGAAAAGAAAGTGCAACTAATATTTAAAAAGTTCTACTCAGTATCCTAGTCAGTTTCATTACTGGTCTTCACGTCCTCTATCGCTCTAATATGTGTAACACATACCTTCCAATGGAATTGGTATTTAGTATATGAATAAAAAATATTTTTTACAAAAAGTATTTTTGAAAAATAAGTCATTTATTATTTATTCTTAAATAAAAAATATTTTTGAATGTTTGATTAGCGTGAAAAAGAAGTTATTCCAATCTCGTATGAATAACGGATTTCAATGCTTTAAAATGGCCAATTGGAGGGCGGTTGTTGGCCCAAGTAAAGGAGAGTTTTGAAGATTGACAAAGGAAATCAAACATGGACCAGGTCAATCCTAGTGAAGCACAAATATAGTCAACTCAAGCATGTGAGATGCACGTGAAAGAGATAAACCCAACTTACCAGAAGTGATATCTCCTGATCATGATTGAAAAGGCTGCATATTGGATAAGGAGAAAGACTCCTTACGCAAAGAGAACATGATTTAAGAGAAGGATAGAGTTAGAGATTTGAGATCAACTAGAACTCTTCCACTAAGGAAGAGTAGTATCAGAATTCTACTTAATCTCTTTTTACTGACTCTATAAATATCAGTGTTATTCTCTTTTTCAGGTAACACACATAAGCAGAAGTTAAACGTGAATTGAAAGCAAAATAACAAGGCAATTTTGCAAGCAATTTATGTGTGATTCAAACATGCAAACCTAAAGCTACATGAACCAGACAGAAGAACCAATTCCAAGTGTCTGTCTTTTATTCTAGTTCAATTGTAGTAGGTGTTTTCATATTGTACCTTTCAGCTCTATCTAGAGGCAGTTGTATTAGGTACTTAGAGTTTTCAAGTTAGAGTTAACTTGAAGTTGTCGCAACATTTGAGGCCGTGTGCTACAACAGGATTAGAGTTAATCCTAGGTTTACAAAAGAGTTTTTATAAATGCAGTTTTTGGCGTAATGATTTTAGTGGAGAGTTTGGGAAAATCCTATTAGAAAGTAGGTCGTGATTTTTTCACCTTTTGAGCCAAGCGTTTTCCATGTAAGATCTCTGTGTTCTTTATATTCTATACTTATTATTCCACAATAGTAGTAGGTTGAACACATAGAAGAACCAGGTCCTTCTATAATCAGGTTAAGCGAAATATCGGGCACCACATAAATCACCCCCTCTTGTATGGTATTGAAGTATAAAACATGATTTAGTATTCGAGCGGGTTATCCTTGAAGAGGCTAACACCTTAGGAATAGATCAAGATGAGTGCACTACTTGGAAACTAGGAAGGGCAATCTACTGCTATGCCTCCACTCTTCAATGGTCAGTGCTACTCCAGGTGGAAAAACAGGATGAGAGATTGTTGATTCCCAATTTTTTCTCAAACTATGTTTTAAATTTTGCATATATGCCTTCAAAATAACTTTTTATAATAATTGTTATTTTTCCATAATTTTTCATGTTATTACCAATTTATTTTCTAATTTATTCAGTATTTCATATCTAATGATTATTCATAAATTACATTACAAGTTATTTCAAAGTATTCATTCACTCAATATATCATTTTTATCTTATTAGGATTTAATTATTTTCACAAATTAGCTAACTCGACATTGTTTGGCTATAATTACAATAATTTTGTAATTATAGTCTAATTGTACACTTTAGGCTATTTTAATTCAATAATCGGTCATTTTATATTTTTAAATATTATTTTATTACCTTAATTTCACCTATTTAGCTTTGATTTTATTTAATCTAATTATTAGCTCTTTTTATTAATTTTAATTGGGTATTTAACAAATAGCGAATTCTATTTTTCAATTATAACCTAAATCAAACCAACCCCAAACCCAATTACATAACCCACCAAACCCAAGCCCAAACCCAAACCATACCCGACCCAATCCCTAGTCCAATCTGGATCATTGATCAATTCTAATCAACGATCCAGATCCCCCTACACCATATTAAACCCTAATGACTACCCCTATCTCTCATTTCCCCCCTCTCATTCTCTTTCAACCGGTCTCTCTCTCTCTCTCTCTCTCTCTCTCTCTCTCTCTCTCTCTCTCTCTCTCTATCTTTGGTTTTCTCTAAAAACTTCTCTTCTTACCTCCTCTCCGATGGACCATGTCCACCTTCTCCGGCCACTTCCCTTGCCGGGAACCATGACTTCTCATCATCTCCTGGCCTCTGCTTCACCCCACGCCAGTCTAACACTACCCTGAGGTCCTCAAGCGAACCTGTAGTGATTCAACTCCTATCCATGGTCTTTCATGCCATTTTTTTGGCCATCCATGGCTGTTTGACGGGGTATATGTTCAGAAAAAGGGCAAGGTAATGTAGACTAATAAAATTTGGTGGTATTGCGGTATCCTCTTGTTGGATCGACTGTTGATAATTGGGATGTTGATGGCGCAGGAAAATTATTGAATATCTTTCG